>JANHGN010008150.1:32863-51104 GCA_024605025.1 Megaceryle maxima | reverse complement strand
GGGGGTGGTTCTTTATAAGTTATTTAAATGTCTTTGTCCCAGTAAGAGGTAGATGTCACAAAAAGAAATAATGGGGGGGGGGGGGTAAGAAATGCTGACAGAAACAATGGAACCAAATCCTCACACAGGCCACAGATGGGGCTGAAGTTTTGATGTACATTTAAAACCTCTGGGTCCTTGGTTTGTTCTGAAAGTTTCTTGACTTTACTGAAGGGAAAGTGGCTACAAAACTGTTCTGTTGGATGTTGCTGGATGGTCCTTCTTGGCACATAAGAACAGATACAGGAGGGAAAGTGGTCAGAGCAGCTTCCTTGAATTGAGCAAAGCCCCAGAGATCACAGACTTATTAAAAAGCAAATAATGAAAAAAAATTTAACCATTTTGGTTTGGTTTTTTCACTAACAATTGTGGCTTCTTATCAGCTGTGTCCTCAACAGTCCCTTCCAACCGCACACCTTGAAAAGAACACTCCTCACAGAGGCTGCACCACACATTCAATATATAAACTGCATTTTAGCTCCATCTGTGGGCTAGGAAGAAAAAATACAGGGGCTCTTGAAAGTCACTTCCCTGCTTTCTTTCAAAGTATACTCTGCTTTAACGCATTTAGTGTCTTGTTTATAGCACTCTCAGGTTGCTTGTGGAAAATAAATGATCCCTCCCTACCAAACCTCGTGATCCATTACCTTGAAAACTAACAAAGAGCTCGTGCAGCAGGCCTTGGCTTGGTGTCTGGACCTGATGGCATTTGTAGGATGACTCTACGATGTGACAGGTCAGATCAGAGATGAGGTTATTTAAGATCTTCTTTAGCTCCTCAGAGAAGTGGCCGTTCACCGCCAGCTTGCATTCCTTTGTCGTGAAGCGAGCGAACGCCTGATACGTGTGGTCAGCTTCCCTGTAGGCTGTGAGAGGAGTTTGTGTGTGAGCTCTGGGGTGTGATCACAGATTGACTCTTAAGCTGAACCTTCCTGTCTGTATCCGTGTGCTTTATACCTGAGCTAGGGGCTCTTATTGCAAAGTAGACAAATAAATAAAGCTTACTTGTTAACCGTAGCAGGACAAAGGTCTCCTTGCCAGAGCAGACTCAAAAGTAAGAGCTGTTTTGGTTTGCATCATACGGGAATTTATGTGCCTGCGTTACGAGGCTCTGCTCCCAAATATTGAAACCAAAAAGGGGGGCGAATTAAAATAACATGGAACTAGCAAGTCGGTGGAGTTGTGTAGTTGGGATGGTGCACAAGCATTCTTTGCAGTGACAGTGGAGGAGTGAACGTGTTTTTAAAGTAATTTTAAATGCTGGTGCTGCTGGAAGCTGATGTTGCAGGTGGGGAGGTGACGCTGGTGAGCAGCCGTTACAAACTGTGGAGGAAACTGGAGTGTGCAGCTGGGGCAGGGGGCTCCCCACCAGTGTGGGTTCAGCTCGGTGAGGTCTCACAGGAGGCTGCCCTCGGGCATAAGCTTCCTTTTCAGATCTTGGGTATCACTGGAGTTGCTGTAGTTTGTTCTAATGAAGGGTGGGGACTATTTTCTTCCTTGGGTTGCTGGATAGTCTGGGTGGCAGTTAGTTAGAACTCCTTCCAAAGCTAGGAGTGTGTGTGCACAAATAGGAAAAAAAAGTCTTATATTCTGGGATAAAACATCAACTAATCACTTTATCAAGCCCTGCAATAAACATGCACTTCACAAACCCCCTGAACCACAAAGGCTCTGTGCATTAACTTACCAGCGAGTCGGCAATCTTACCGTATACCGTGAATTTCTACGTCTCCACCATTTCTCTCTCTCCTTGTGTCTTAGTTTAAGACCCTGTGAGAGAGGGTGCAAGTGTAGGCTCCAGACATGGGCTCCTTAAAACCCATCACCATCAGCCTTCCTGTTTCTGTGACCTTCATGTATTTTTGCCCTAGAACAGCAATGGGAAACTCTGGATCACTGGGAATGTTCCATTTCTAGTGCCCTGCTCCTTTAGAATGTTTGAAGATCAATCTTGCTCTTGCATGTGATGACATTGGTTTGTGTTAGTCTGAAATTTATGACCTTCAGGACTTGATTGCAAGTTTTCTTCTATCTCAAGCATTTGAAAATCTTAGAGGGAGAAGAGAAACATGGAAAAATATGACTGAGGACTGAGCGACTGCTTGGACACACCATCCCATTGCAGGGTGGCATCAACAGAAACAAGGAAAATATGTGATTTCACATACAGTAACCTACTTGGCCATTTGTGGTTGACTTCTTCCTTTGTAAATAGAAACCAGAAACTATTTCTTGAACTTGGAGTATTTTCCTGATTGCCTCCCACCCCCCCCAAGGCAGAAGCTGTCTCGAAGTTTGTGAAAAAGAGCTGTACAAAGCCTCTTCTGTTAGTGACTGGGGGTGGAAAAAAAAAAGGGCTGAGGCACAGTGGAAATCCTTTGTGGACTGAGCAAAGTGACTAGCCTTCTAATTTTTTTCCATCTGGGCCAATCCATGAATACTCAGGATCTATAACTTCTTGAGAACGAGCCAAATCCATACACACCAGAAATGGGCTATTTGTAAACACCTTCACATACACCTTAACTGCAGCATAAGAGAATAAGGTAAAGGAGGTGAAATGATGATATTGAATCCCCAAAATACTCGTCTCAAAATAAAATAAGGTGATGTAGAGCTTATTTTTTTTTATGTTTGGCCTTGAAAAGCATAAGTTTAATCTTTTCTCTCGATGTGCTCTTATTAATAAATCACGGAACTGTCCAGGGGTGGTTGGTGCTGACTGTGAGCAGGAGACTCTCCAGTCCACACAAACCACATCACAAAAACCACCAGCTTTGGAGCCTGTTGCTGAGGGGGACCCTCATTTTGGATGTTATGTTTTCAGAACTGCTCCTGGTAGCACTGTGAGACAAATGTATTTCTAAACCCACCCCCCTCTCGTTTACCGTGTGCTATTGGGATCGCTCTCTGGCATCTCCAGCAGCGTGTTTAGTGAAGCTGGGTGGTGTCACTTCCATCCTTGGTGGTGTCACTTCCATCCTTGGTGGTGTCACTTCCATGCTTGGTGGTGTCCCGTTGATCACGTTGTACTTAGAACTTCATTTTAAGTGAACTAAGATGTAGATATCTATCTCTAAAAAGGACACATTTACCTTCACCTTTGCTGTTGCTGTAAACACGATTCTTTTCAACGAAACCAAGGGGGTGTTGCTCGTCCTCAGGTACGCCTCTCGCTGCAGGGAAATGGACGTGGAGTGTTCAGAGACAGTATCTGCAGAGCCTTTGGCTTTTTGGGGAAGGGTGAACAGGCATCTGCACATGAAGGTTTCTGTTACGAGGGGATCCAGAGGGGGAAAGGGTTAGAATGGGTGGGGTTTTTCAGGCTAGGGTGGGGGGTGAGAATGGCCCTGTCTGACCGCTGCTCTCCCAGACCCCGGTCAAGAGAGAGAAGGGCCCTGCTGGGACCCACACTTGCTCAAAGGGGCTTTAATCTCCACTACCGAAGGAATAACAGAACGGTGATGGTCCTGTAAAGGCCTCAACCACTCCCTGTACGGTGCCCGGTGCCCCCCCCCCACCCGCCCTCTGAGGGGACCGCGCCTCGACCAGGGTGTCCCGTCCCCCCTCTCCCCCGGTACCTCCGGGCAGCGCGCCCAGCACCACCACCGCCAGCACCGGGAGCTGCCCGGGGACGGCGGGCGGTGCCCCGGCCATACCCCCGCCCCAACGGCCGCCGCTCCGCGCCCCGCCCGCCCTGCGCCGCTTCCCGCCCTTCGCTGCCCTCAGCGCCGGGAGCGAGGCCGGCGCGGGCGCGCTCTGCTCCCCTCAGCGCTGCGGGCGGCACGGGGTGGTCCCGGCTCCTCCCTCTGCCTCCTCACCCACATCCTGCGCTTTTCAAAATGGTGATTTTTTAAATTATTATTGGGGTTTTTTTGTTTTTTTGTTTTTTGTTTTTTTTTTTTTAGGGGGGTGTGTTTTCTTGCGCTTGGCTAAGGAAGGGCGGCCGCGCAAGGCGCCCACCCGCCTCCTTTCGCTGTGTCCGTCCCTCCCCCTCAGCCCCATACTCGAGAAACCACCTCGCTGCTCTCGCACCGTGCGTAGGGAAGGTTGTTTTTTGACTTTTTCAGGTGGTGTTTGCAGCCTGTGGGCAGCGGTTGGAAACTCCGGGGGGAGGAGGAGGGTGCCTGCTCCGGGCGCTCGACAGGCCCCAAAACCACAGGGATGGTGGCTCTGGCTCCATGTTGTGAGGCGGCTGCGGGGTCTGCAGGCCCCGAGGTCCTTCAGCTGCAGGTTTCTGGAGCGAATCATTATCGGACATGTGCTTTCAACTGAAAACACCATTCCTGCCACTCGCGGAGACTGAAAATAAGAGCTGGCTATATCCTGTTGGCTCGAAAATGAAGCCGGACGCCACAATATTACTTCAAGCACTCAGCGGTTTTGAAGTCAGTTATGTGTTTTGGAAGACTCTCTTATGGCTTTTAAAGGTAGAAATATTTGTGTCTCTTGAGGGTTATAAAAATCCTCAGGAAATGCAGCTGAGCTGGGATGGGAGGGTCCTTGCCTCTGACCGCCCCACACATCCTGAGATGCTCAAGATCAGGAACTGTGGCCAAGCCCCTGCTCATTAGCTAAAGCACGTTTATCTTGCAGGCCCAGACCATGCCAGTGTCCAAAAATGATGTAATAATATTTGCATAGCAAATATGGAACCAGCCAACACAGGAATGAGAGTTATTTTTGAATTAAAACCTTTGCAGCTATCTGCAGTGCTTCTGTGTAAGAAAAGCACTTAAATTATGAGTTTTCCTGAACGAAGCATGCAAGAAAAGAAACAAACAAAAAAAAGCAAAGAAGAAAGTATCAAATCACTGATAGAAAATACTTTTAACTCAAGCCTGGTGGCATTTTGAAGTAGCATCCCTCTCATTTCATGTCTTGCAAAACTCATTGCCTTACTAAATGCGTGCGCTGCCTCGTTACCTCGCTTCTCTCTCTTGGCAGGGAAGTGGCCGCACTCTCTTCTTCCTTAAACCAAGCTATTAACTCTCAAGTGGTTGGTTAAGGTATAAGAACCATGTTAGGGTTTTCATTTTTAATTTCCTTGAGCTGCTGAAGAGTTCATAATTAAGACCACCTCAAAAAATCCAGTGTTCCCATGTGTTGAACGTTTTCAGTTTTACTCAAAGTTAACATTTCACGTTTGCACCGTGCAGGCAAAATGATTCAGTTGTTAACGTGTCTGCTATAAACCAGTCGTGTTTCAGTCTGAACATCCTCTGGTCCTAAGGATGTTTCGAGCCTGTTGTCACGTCCCTATCCTACACAGCCTGTTAACCCCCCAGCTTGCTAATTATTATAAAATACCATCTTTACTATAAAGCTGTTTCTGCAGTTTTGAATCTTTATAAACTTAGGCTTCTGTTCTGTGTCTTCAGTCAGATGACTCATTCCTTTTCCAGTCCATGATAATTCTAAGTTGCAAAGTGATAAATTTGCATTACAGATTTGTGAGTTCAGGGGGGAAGAAGAAGAAAAAACCATAAAATATTAAAAGCTACTTATCTTTAAGGGCAGGGGAATGGCAGGGGCAGGATTTAACAGGACAAAAAGTGAGGCTGTGTATTTAGGAATTACTAGGTATTTTTTATAGGCTGGCAAACCCAGGCTTTTGATTTCTGCCCTTGAAATAAAAGCACAGAGAAGATGAGATTGTTTATCTGATGGTAAATGTGAGGGAAAGTAAAATTAATTTTAAAGTAGAAAGTAAATTTAAATTTGAAACCAAATCTGGCAACAACAGAAAATGACCGTGAATCCCATCCTGGGATGGAAAATGAACAGAGGTTCCTGATCATCACACAGGGGATTCCAGGGCCTCCTTAGAGCTCAGAGCAGCAAGAAACCTGCCTGATTATGGAATAGTTCTGGAAGGAGAATGCAGAGATTGGCTGGAACAGCAGAGAATTTGGCTTGATTATCCCAGATAACTTTTTTTTTTTTAACATTTTATTTCCAGAATCTTTTTCCAAGTGATGGAAAAGTGTTGATTTGAGAAGCAGTTGCTGACACAACACAAAGTAAGTAGGAGGATGTTTCCATGTTGTTGTGTTACCGCACACCTGGGCTGTGGTAAATCCACCCTCGCTGTCTTTCGGTTTATGTCCAAGTGGTCACGATTTAATTTTGCTGCTTTAACTTGATTTTCAAGTCTCATGAGTGTTATTAGTGATTTCTGGACCCCTTTGTGGAGAAAATATATACCAAAGGAACAAAAATCCACCAAGTCTCTGTCAATCTTCCTAGCCCAAAATGTTGATTTCTCAGATTTAAAGCATAGCTGAGCTGCAGGGCCAAAAAAAAACCCAACTCAAAAGCAAAGAAGGTTAAAACCGCAACAGACGCAGCAGTAGCCCCGAGAGTCCAGGAAGGCTCCTGCCCTAATGTGCTGAAGATTATTGGCATCGTGGCTTTGGTGTTTTCCTTTTTCTCCATTTCTGGCTTACCAGAGTTCAAAGCTGCAAACATGAAGGGTGTTGATGCTGAGGCATTCCAGGTATGGGCTGTTCTGCGCTGGCACTCTGTGCTGATCAGAGATCTAGGCCACCTTGTGCCTTTTTAGGCTGTTTCTCAGTAAATAGCTCTGGGCTTGGTGTGAAGCAAAAGGCCCTGGCTACTGCTCTGCTTGCCTGTGAAGCTGAGAGCACGTTGGTCTGGCACAGCTTGTGCTTCCCCGTGAACCACAGAAGGGTTTGAGTGTGAAGGGACCTGCAAAGGGCACCTGGTGTCACCCCTTGCCATGGGCAGGGACATCCTGGACTAGGTCAGGTTACTTGGAACCCCATCCCAGCCCTGTGCAGGGTGAGTCTCCTTCCACAAGTCTGTACTAGATGGACAAAGATCGTTATGTAACGAGTATTTAACAATTATTTAACTCATTCCCTGAATACTCTGAAATTCGTATTCATTAAACCATTCTGTAATTATTTTCTTCTCAATAGCAGTGCTGTTTTGTTAAGGAGAAGAGCTGAGTTAAGTTTTATTTTACTCTTACCTCAGACTCTTCACTTGAACGTAAAGTCTGCGGAGTGCGATTAATAACGAGTAATGCAAAGCTAGCGAATAAGGTGAAGCAAGCAGCGGTTGTTTAACGGCTGAGGCTGCTTTGCCGTGTTCGCGTGACCTGTGAACAGGGACAGGACAAGCTGCACACCAAGGAAACTTGGTGTGAGAGAAGTCGGCGCTCTCTCGTGCATGTGGGCATCACCACCCCTGTCCTGAGACAGGTTTAGGCCGCTGGGCTCTGCGGTGTGGAATAAGTGGAGTCAGGGGCCTGGCAGTGCAGCCCGGCTCCGTGGCACCGTACGGAGCTACTGTCCCTTGGGTGACCTGCCCCGGGTCGTGGCAGACGGTGCGGCCGCACCGTGTTGGCTCTTGCTGGCTTTAAAGGCAAAGGGCTCCCTAAAGTGCTAAGGAGTATTTTTGACCTGTAATGGGTTACAGATCTGTTTGTCTCACTGGTGACCCTTCTGCAGAGGGAGCTGGGGGAAGCAGAGTGTGTTTCTTGTGGGATCTGCTTGCAGGTGGAGCTGTGAGCTGGAGGGAACTGCTGACTGAGCTCGAGGTGTGGTGGACAGCTGGGGATCAAGGCCATCACCTCGGTCAGGAGTATGGCAGCGTGTCCCACCCCTCAGCGTGTGGTTACTCCTCTTAAGTTGTTTTGTGTCTCCTGGAGCTGTGCCCCTTAGCCCCATTCCTGCCTGAGTACCTGCCATGGCTTCGGTACCTCTGAGGGCGGTACAAGTGCCAATCTCCATGAAGCTGAGGGATGTTTTCTCTATCGTGCAGGGTTTCCAGTGGGGTGTTTGGTCCCTTTGTTAGAGCAGAACTGCTGTGAGCTTTGCCTGTGTTGTCCTTCAGCCTGCTGGGCACTGGCCACCACCTCTGGGTCGGTGTCAGCCTCGGACCGGTGTCATCCTCCCGACCTGGGGATGCCCACCATGATCTGATGCCCTTTGGCCTCCCTCAGCCCCCCCCCCCCCCAACCCCTCCCTTTGCCCCCAGCCCGCCGTGTCCCGCGGAGGGCCAGCCGGTGCCCGTGTCCCCACCACTGGCGAGCTCCGGGGCAGGCCGGTGGGCCCGGGTGGCTCCGCTCGCCACCGCCCGGCGCCGCTCTCCGCCCGCCCAGCGCGGGGCCGGATGTCGCGGTGCCCGGCGGGCGGGAGGCGAGGCCGGGCCGGGGAGCTCCGCTGACAGTCCCCGGGGCCCGGGCGGGCAGGCGGAGCCGGAGCCGGAGCATGGCAGGTGAGAAACGACCCCACTCGTGGACCGGGGCGGGTGGGGAGGGGGGGAAGGTGCCGCTGCTTCCCACCCCTCCAGCACTCCGCACCGGGCTCCACCCGCCCGTTTGCTTCCAAAACGGCTTCTGTATCGCGATCGTGATCGCAGCCTCGGGAGGAGGAATCGAATCGCGTGTTGCAATTAAACAGGAAACGAACGGGCCTTTTTTTTTTTTTCTCCCCCTCTCTTTAATTTCAGAAGCATCACAAGACGTACGATAAAGTTGGGGGTTTAGCACCAGCTTTAGCTGCTCTTCATATTCCAGTTTATAACGAATTAAAGGGTGGGTTGGTTTCTTTTCACTTGTAAAACGTGCGTGCGACTTTCAGAGCCAGCACAAAACAAGTTGAGATTTAATCTTGGGCCGCAGCGTAATTTCGCTTTGGAAGAAAAACCAAATTGTCAGTGTTCTGAACGAGCCTGGCAAAGCAGCATTGCAAAGCATCTCTTCAGAGGTGGATATTCTTCTTTCAACTCATCGCTTTAACGGCTTGAGTTTAGATTCTGCTGTGTCTCAGTGACTTGAGGTTTTTAGTAAAGTTAGATGTAGTTGCCTATTTTAAAATAGATTCTGTTCTAAAGGCTTTAAAAATGTTTATATTTGAGTAATCACAATCTGAATCGAGAGTGGTGCTGCTTGAGAGGCATCATTAATGTTTCGAAAGGATGGGTCTGGTGGCAGCTTGGTGCTTTAAAATGCAGCCTCATTTTCTTGATCAAGTCAGGTCTGCTGTGTGTTTTATGTGGGAGAAGGTGCTTTAGTTATGTCAGTGTAATCCCTGACTGGAAAATGAACGTGTTTCTGCCATTACAACTGAGATTATTTAAGAATTCTCTCTCTCTTTTTTTTTTTTTTTTTTTTTTTGGTCTTCCTGTTTCTTGTACACTTACAAGTTACCATGCAAATAATCCTTCAGGTTGTGGTTCTGTTATGTGGGCATTATGAGGATCAGTCCATGTGCCTGAGCTCGTTACGGTGGGGATAAAGTTAATGTGGAAGTGTTCTACTGTGTTATCTCTTGGTACAGCAGCTGCCAAGTTGCTGTTTCTGTGGCTCTTGGGAAAATCTCAGTTCCACTGGAATCAGTGAGAAATTTGAGCACAAAAAGCTAACAGTTCTGTCTTGGGTTCTCTGCCCAGTGTGAGGGGGCTTAGTACAGTCACTGACTGGGAGATGGGCACTGGCAGGAGAAGGTGTCTGACCTGCCTCTGGGAACCCCAAATCCACAACCTTTACTTGGCAGCATCTTTTCATGAGTGATTTGTTTTTGCAAAGATCACAAGAACTGACCTCGTGCTGTCATCTCCATTTGCTGTACTGGGATGAGCACGCTGAGTTTCTAGAAGATATTCTGCTGGTTTTAGAAGGTCGTGTGCTGCGATATCAGAAAAAAAGTTCTTAGTTCTGTGCTGCTGATCAAGATTCCTTCCAAAAATGACATGTGCCCCTGTCATTTCAAACATTACACGGCGCTTCCGAGCAGCAGAGTGTTAAGAGACCCTACAAAGAGGGGTCCAGGTCCCTTCTTCAGGCAGCCACCGGGTCTGTAAATGCTGGAGAAGGCTGTTCTGCAGGGAAATCAACTGGGCTTTCTCTCTTCACTCGTGCACTGTGGGTGGGAAGTGGAAAATGTGTTGAGGTGGAAGAGGTTGACTGCAGAGCCACTTGGGGCCTTGGGGGATAAGGCTGGGGAGGGTCTGTCTGGAGGGCAGGGGCCAGGATTGGCGAGTGGTTTATCTTGGCTTCCTTGTGCCTTTTGAGACGGTGCAAAGACAAGGAGCCAGGCTGTTTGCTCCGTGTGCTGGGGTAGAGGGATGAAGAGCGTTTGGGATTTATAAAGATGTCCCCTTCGCAGTGCTCTTGGGTTGGGGACTGCAGCTGGCAGTAGAAGGGCAATGCTCTGGTTTTCACTTGGGAGGCAAGCAGGTAAGATGATAATAACTCAAGACATACCTCCTGTTCTATTGGCTGCAGCTGTATTGGTGATCGCAGGGTGTTAGCGTTTTGTGTTAGCATTTAATTGAAAAGCATCCACTTCGAGGGGGGTTAAAAATGCAGGTAGGCTCTCTTGTTGCTTTATTGTTCAACTAGCAGGCTAAACCACGCACGCAGTTAGGTATTGAAATGCCACAGCCCATTTTTAGGAAGCGATTTGAATATCTGTGCTCACTTTTGGCTATTGGTGCAGGACGCGGGATGGCGAAGGATTGGTTTCAAAAGCACATGAATTTTACTTCTGCTTTGTAAATCAACATTGGGCGCCAGCTGCAGCCCAGGCAGACAAGCACTGGCATTCCACACGCCCTGGGCACTGCAGCTCTTTGAAGACGAACGTGTGGTGTAAGTGAATTCCTGAGTTGTGCTTTTCTGAGCATTAGGTAGAGATATGGTCTTAATTGTCCAGAACTGGGGTTGGAAGCTTCCTGGATCTTCTTCTAGCAGGCTTACGTGACAGTGAGGGGTCTGGCTTAAAATACTTGGGAAAGAGACCTGAGGTTAAATATTGAGAGACCACAAAGGCTGTAAGAAGCTGTTTGAGACTAATACTGTAAAGAAATGAGTGGATGCTGGAGGCTGGAGAGCGATGCAAAGACCGGGATATTTAACAGCAGAGGGAAGCGTTACGTGGGGTGTCGTCGTTCGTAGCTCTTCAGAAGGGTTGCAATGGTTTCTAAACCAGTTTGGATATACAGGGATATATGTGGGATTAGCTGACTTGAAGCAGCCACACAGGGGTTCTGATTCTTCATTTCCAGACCCGCTATCAACCTGGGAAAGGCAGAATTGCTGCAGTTCCCAATCCCCACCTTACTCCGAGCCCTTTTGGCTGAATCCCGAGGCTTTCACCTGGTCGGGGCTTTGTCACCCAGGTGGGGCAACTGCACAGGATTTCTGAATGCAATTAAAATTGAATCCAAGTCTTACAGAGCAATGAGGATTTCATTGTCCTGCCTGAAGCTTAATTATCTGCACAATTACAGGGGCTTGTGTAATTTAAGTATCTATATTATTGCAATGTAAAATTAAACTCAGTGCTAGAGAGAATGTTGTTCCTGTATTTGCTGAGGCTTCCCCATCACTATTCACAGGATAAATTGGTCTGGTTTGTTTCTTTGTACCTCACTTTTCCTCGTATGGTAAAATGAAACAAAGACAAATTAAGAGCCATAACTATGGAGTTCCTTAATCTTCTTTATTTTAAAAACACAGATTAAACAGTTAATATTTAAACTTGTCAATTAATTCTGTGGCCGTCTTTATGACACAAGGCAATGTTCCTACCTCTAATAAAAGACTCAGTGGAAGGCATGCGTTCGTGCTAGGTTGGCACAAAGGGAGCTCAGATTTAATTTTAGGATACTTTTCACCAGTGCTAAGAGCTTAACGACTTGTCTGCTGTCAGGAGTTACACCCTGGAGGGCTCAGGCAGCTGCTGGATGGTTTGAATCGTTAATAGTGGGTTGGTTTTTTCTTGCTCTTTGGTAATAGCAAGTTAAGAGCAGTGGGAAGTACCCGCACAGTGTAACTCCTAGACCCATTATTGAGGTGAATGTTTTCATTTATGAAATTACAGAACCAAACCCTTAAAAACCCTTTGTTGGATCTTTTCTTTTTTTTTTTTTTTTTTTTTTCTTCTGGGAGTTTGACTTTATCTTGTTGGAGCGTCAGCCCGTCCTCTGCTGCTGCAGGTTTTTGGGTAGCCTCATCTGATGCTTGGAGTTAACAGAGCTTTATATTCTGACGTTGCCAAGACCACAAAAATGTTCCATGTGCAGTGGTGGTAAAGATAGATAGTTGGGGGTAAATGTCACTCGTGGTTAACACCTCATGGCCACGGTGTGTGTATTTCTGTTATGTAACTGCCAGGAATGAGTTTTGCAGGTCCTGGAGCTATTATTTTTTATGCTCAAAGATGATAAAAGATTTTCTAGTAGGTTAAAACGAAAAGAGGAAAAGAAGTGAGAGGAAAGAAAGGAGGAAGGAAGCAGGTAGCTGTGACACTGTGAACAAAATCCACCCTCCTATCGGTGCAATCTCAAGGCAGCAAAGCATTGAGTGAAGACTGAGCTGGACAGGTCGGGGCTGTGCCTCTAGCTCAACTCCTTGCCAGCCTAAATTTGGGCACTGGAGGAGGGGATGTAAGTTAAGACAAAATACTGACCTGGAATTTACAGAGACACACATAACATTGAGTTGAGATTGTATTTGGAGGGGTCTGCGGAGTGCTCAGCACTACTGGAAACCAGGCCACAGATGGAGTCCTCTAAAGTTTGTTAAGGTAATTCCTGACATTTGATCCCCATTAGAGTTTCTAACTGGGAATTGGACTTGCATTCCCATGAAAGCCAAGTAGATCTTGTGAAGATAACAGGATTTTCCTTTTGTACTGGAAAAGGAAGGTAAAAATATCTTGTATGTTGTGCTTTATGGAGATTTACTTCACCTAGAGCTACTGCTGCTCTGCTGTCAGGGTGTAGAATGAGCTGGTAAAGCAAAAGTCTGAGTTGTGCTGTTCTTTCACTTTTTTAAGTTAGAAAATAAACCATTTTCTGGGCACATCCCAGTGCTCAAGATGTAAAGAAGCTGTACAATGAAACATAACAATTACTTGGCGTTTATTTCTTCAAAAAGTTTGCTTTTTCTATGTTGCTTTCGGTCAAGAAAGTGGGGATTTACGAGATTCCAACAACCGTGTCATGAATGGTTCTAAATATTAAGCAACTCAGAGTGCTTTTCTGTCTTTTGCAGATTCACAGGCAGGTATGGACCTAAGTAACTCCCAGGAACAGCCCATGGCTGCAGGTACTGTGCTGGTCGAGTCATGTTCCTTCCCTTGCTCTTGAGAATTTGAATTTTAAATGGAGAAAAAGCTATGGATTGCAGCTTGTTTACAACACTGAATAGCACAATGACAAGTACAAAGATTGGCATTAAAGGCAGAAAGTAAACTCTAGAACTGAAATAAAGCTGTGGAAGTTCTGTATAATCTTAGAAAATGATACTAAAGGGGGGGGAAGTCTGTATAGTAGGAATGTCTTCAGAAGAAAGGTGGAAGTTTTGATTAGGGAAGCAAGAATAATGTGATTCTTCTGGCTGACTGAGTTTCTGAAAATAAAAACCCAAACCTCTGGTTTGAGTTGGACAAGTGTTTTACTTTCTTGTTAATCAAAAAAATGAAACTTTTTTTCAGACCCAGTGTAATTTTTAGCTTGAGAAGGATCTGGGGAGGTGTGTGTGGGTGTCCTACTGTCCAACTGTTAATAAGCTAAACAATTTGAACAGCTATTTCACAGTGCTGCTGTGGACTTCAGATATTCACAGGAATGTTAAAGGAAAACACTGTCAGTTTTGAAAACAAAATACTGACCTGGAATTTACAGAAACACACTTAATATCGAGTTAGCTGATATTATGGGGTTTATGATAGAGGCTTTATTTGAAAAACTTCACCCAAATAACTTTTGCTGTAGTTAAAATTTTGACTTTATTTCAGAGAAGAGAGGTTTGGGTTTCTAGGACCTGCTGCTGCCACCAGGATCAGCAGAAAACCCTCTGATAAGGTTGATGTTTAAAGAGCCATTTGTGAAATCAGCAGAGAAGTGCAACTGGGTTCAAAGAGGCTTCCGACTAAACGCGCTCAAGCCAGTTCCTGGCCTGGGGCCAGAATGATTAATATTTTGCCCAAATGAACAAAGTAGAGCTGTGATTCCTTTTCCCTGCCCTGAAGACCCTGCTCGCTCACCTGCTTGCAGCAGCTGTCAGAACACATCTGATAGTCAGAGCTACGTCTACTGGATTATTATTCCTCTTTCCTTGTCATTTGGAACAGCCTCCAGAATAGTTAAATCAGAGCAAAAGCTTCAGGCTGGGTTAAAGGTGTGCGCTGCCTGAGAGTTTGTGTGGGGCTTTGGGAAACAAATCTCTTCTGCAAGCTGCAGCTAGGAAGTACGTTGTGAGCAATATTGGGAGTCTGCAGATACTTTGAGGTAATCACCTGGAAATATTCTTGGAGAATAAATACTTAATTATTGGTGATTTTTTGTTTTTGTTTTTCTTTTCTTTTTTTTTTTTCCCCAGAAGGACAGGAGGTTTTGGCAGAGTGTAATCTGAACAAATCCCAGGAAATGGAAAGTATGGATAGTGCAGAAGATATGAAGGACCACAATCAGTCTGGTGAAGAAGCAGGAGGTAAAGTAGAGACTGCATTCTGAAAAATAACAGTTATATTTTGTCTTTTTAATCATCTGATTCTGCCGTGAGAGTGTTTCTCTGAGCACGTGCAGACGCGCTGGCCGACGCTGGTTCTGTCTGTGTCACAACTGATGAAGGTGAGAGGCTGCTCCGTGAAAACAATTCAACCTGTTCTATTATACACCCCTTTGGAAAGGGTTGCTAAATATGGGGCAAACAAGCAGAAGGCTACAGTAATGTGTTCATTAAAAGCTTGATGGAGGAGAACGAGAAAAGAAAAAAAAAAAAAGAAAGAAAGAAAACCCCTTTTTTTTTCTCTTTGCCTCAAGGGAATGGCGGCTGCATGCTGTGGTGCACATGGTGTGTGCTCGCCTGCAACCATAAAAATACGCTGTTCCCATGGTGCTTCCTGTGTCTGGTCTGAGCAGAGACGAGCGATGAGACAGAGAGGGGAGGAAGCGCTTAATTTCCCTCGTTTATGTGCCCCCAACACGCTTGCTTTTGGTGGCCAAAGTTGAAACGTCCTGAATTTCAAAATGCAATTTTCAAAAGCCGCGTTCTCCCCTCTGGGAGTCGCAGCCGAGGCCGGGCGGTGAGTTCAGCCTCCGTTCCCTCACCTCTAGAGGCAGAGAGTGTTTTGGGTGTTCTGAATTTTAGCGAGCTTTCAGAGTTGTGAAAGAAAAAGAAATGGAAGCCACGCTTGCGGTTTATGGATGCTCATTGCTGCTGCATCTCGGTGCGTGACAGGGGTCGGTTAAAAGGCTGGAGTGAGACAGGAGAGGATGACAAACCCTCGCCGAGGTGCGTACTGAGGTTCCAGCAGTGCTGCGAGCACAGGCACTTATCTGCTCGAAAAGGAAGTGCCGTTTTTTATCAGAATATTACATCTCCCAAGCCCAGATCGAGCCCTGCCGCTCATGGGACTCAGGGGTTATCTCACAACATCAGCAGTGCCGCGCTGCACAAGTTCACTTAACTGGGGATTTCTGTACGTGTCAAAACCAGGCAAGGACTTGGTGCTGCTTGACTGTGTCCTGTGTCGGGTCTCTCTGCTTTGGTGGCGAGGAATGAACTGAAAGTCACATCTGAACGTTTTCAACAGCAGATCCTCTTGGCTTTGTTTTCGCTGGTGCTGTCAGCAGCAGGAATGCTGCCAAGCACGTTCGGTGACATCAGCACCGGTGGTTGTGTCACCACATCCTAGAAATGGTTGACATCAGCTTGGACTACCCTGCACGGCGGGTAGCCTGGAGCACCCAGGGCTGATGTAGGAGCTCAGATATTCTGATTGCATTGACATAAACAGGAAAGCACAGCTATTTCTTGTTCTAATTGACCCATTATAGTTAGCAGAAGATAGAATTTGCTTTTGAGACAGCGGAGCTGTCAGTGCAGGCTGCCAGACGAGGCGGGGTCTGGAAGGAGGGTGGATGCACAGTCTTAGTCGATAGATAATGGACTCCCTTCCCTAACTCCCAAGCTGCTTTTTTCTTTGCTTGTTTTACAATGTGTATCTTGGATTCATACAAAAGAATTTAAAGGTGAGAGAAGTATTTATTCCTTTGGCATCGAAGTAACCTCTAGTCCAGGGTAGATGAGCTGTGTGTTCCCTCCCCACCCCCCCAAGCAGGAAATAAGTGAAGATGAAGAAAACGGCCCTAGGAACTCAAATCACATGTCATTGTAGAAAACAATCCGTTTTTAGAAGTTAGGGGTTTGTGGAAAGGAAATCAGTTCATTAAGTCGAGTCACATTTTGCCCCCAAACTAGGCTGTTGCTTTGGCACAAAATAGGTGGGTTGATGGGGCAGGTTTTCTCCTGTTGGTGCTGCTGGAGAGGCATCGGAACGCAGAAATAATTCCACAAGACTCCAGGCTTTGCTGAAGTGCAGCAGATAGTTCCATGAGTGCTGGAATTGCTGAAGCTCAGTTCCCAGTGGGCTTGCCTCTTGTTGCTGGCTGGCTTGGAGCTGCATTCTGCTAAGTTCGTCCTGTGTGCTGGACACTGTCTTTTACTCCTGGTACCTCAGGGGTAGCTTTGCTGTGTTCTTGGCACCGTGTCCCATCACACGGCATTTGGGTTCTCCGGTTCCCATCCCTGGTTTTCCTCACACAAACTTTCATGAACTTTATTGAATTGAGAGCTCGGTTCCATCCCTTCTTGTTGAACCACCTGTTGCTGCACGTCTCCTGCCAAGGGTGTCAGACACACCGACCGCTTCTGCTGCGGGAGCATCACCTCTGGGAGAGGGCCTGGGCTGTTCTGGGCATCTGCTGCACAGGCCAGTTGTCAGAATAGTCCCATCTCAGAATCTACATTGTTTACTGCTGGAAATTTTTTATAATTGAATGACATCATTAGACTGAGTTTTGTGAAGATGATGGTCTTCAAGGTTTTTGAGCAACATCTTAAGCAAGCTCCTGTCTTCAGTTGATAGGTGTTAAAATTCCACTGGTGCTTATCGCAGATTTCCCTGGTTTTCATAGAATTTTATTCTTTTTCTAGTATCCAACACGAGAGTACATTGCATTATAAGAAAGGTGTTGGGGAGATGAGTTAAAAAGGCCAAATGAAGCTCCACTTTCAACTTCTCAGATTGGAAGTTCATTTGAAAGAGCAGTTGACCAGCGACGATCATGCCTGAGTGGTCGTATTAGTAATAGGTCCCTTGATATAACTAATGAAGGTGATTATCTGAATTTAACATGTGGCCTTTTTCAGTCTGACTGTTGGGTCCAGATGTTCTCTGATTAACTGTCTAATTGAAGTCTGATTTAACGGTTGTGGTTGTATCTGCCTTTCTGGACTTTAGGAATTGTGATTTTAGAGTTGTTCTCTGTGAGTGATGTCACTGTAACTGAAGGAAGAGCTCGTACAGCTTTGTCTTTTTCTGGGTTCTTTTGGGGTTTTTTTTGTTTTCTTTTTTTTTTTTTTTTTTTAAGAGGGACACTTTAAAGACATTAAGAAAGGAAGGGTGATGTTAGCAAGTGTCATAAACAAAACAAAACTCATCCAGGATGGGCTCTGGACAAGCTGGGTGCTGTCAGCCCAGGGCTATGTGGGATGGTGTCCCCCTGCTCCTCTGTGCCCCTGGGCAGCACTGGGGGTACAGGTAGTTGAGGAACCACGGCGAGCTAGGGACACTTCTTTTAATTAAAAAAACTCTAAAATTAAAATCCTGTGATAGTTTTCACATAGTACTGACCATAGATTTCTACCCCCCAAGTCGTATTGTTTCAGTTAATAACATTCTGCTTTCCTAGCTCCTGTTTGTAGTGTCAGTTAATCACATTATTTTCTATTTCCTCCCCTCACCCCTGGCCTGGTGCTGCCTGGTGGTGTTGGGCATCGTTCTGTCTCCCTCCAGCTTTGGTAGCGCTCAGCTCTGGATAACGTTCATCCTTCCTCCCTGGTTCTTAGCAGAACTTCAAGATATTTTGGAAATCTTTTGAAGGAAATTCCTAACCCCTCCCCGCCACTAGATTATTATTAGGTAGAAATTGGCAGTAGATGGGAAATACCAGGTGTGAAATTAGAGATGTACACAGAGATTTATACGCCTTTTTGAGAAAAATCCTTGTATTTCAATAAAATGCTTTAAGAACCAGCTATGTAACTCGGGTTTCCTGGCTTGTGTGAGCTTGGAGATGATGTTTGTTGTTCGAGTCTGTTTGTTTGTGGCTTTTTGCTGTTTGTTTTTCCTCTCCCCTCTCCCCCCTCCTCCCC
>JANHGN010008150.1:20186-32763 GCA_024605025.1 Megaceryle maxima | reverse complement strand
CTGTCCTCGCCCTCCCTTCCCTCTCTTCTCCCTCTCTTCCTTCCCCCCCTCCCTCCCTCTCCTCTCCTCCCCTCCCCTCTCCTCTCCTCTCCTCTCCTCTCCTCTCCCCTCTCCCCTCTCCCCTCCCCTCTCCTCTCCCCTCTCTTTTTTTTTTTTTTTTTTTTTGGCTTGGTTTTGTTTTGTTTTTCTTCCCATAATTAATTATACAACTTGATAAATTATACTGTGTTTTAATGATAGACACTGATATTAATGAAGTAGAAAATACACATCCAAGTGCTTGGAAAATGATGCCTGGTTTGTTTGTGGGGTTGTTTGTCATTTGTTTTGGTTTTGTTGTTGGGTTTGTTGTGGTTTTTTTTTTTTTTCCCTTTCCAATCCTCAGTGCTGCATTTCAATTGGATTTGTTTCTATTTTTGTTTCAAGTCACAATAAAAACAAGGAAGCTCATCACCGCAGAACGGGGACTCCACAGAGGGCAATGATGAAAGTTTCTCTCCTATTTTTAGCAGTGAAATTTCCACCAGGTGCACACTGCCCTGGCTCAGTCAGGAATTACCACCCGGGTTGGCTTTGTACACTGGCTAGACAAGAGGTGCTTGGCTTTGTACACAAGCAGATTCTGACCAAGCGTCGCTGAGGAAATACTGGAAGGCACAAAGATAAAATCAAATCAAAGCAAATATGTCCGATAAGTAATTTCTAGTAAGTCAAAGAAGTTAAATCTGTGGAGAGAATGAAAGTAGTGAATGCAGGACGCAGGATTTTTAGTGCAGAAGATTCTGCTTTGGCTGTGGTGACACAAAAAGGGCACCTCGTCTGCGGGGACGCCTGGATGGGACACGTCCTGTGTTTAGTGTCGCTACATCTTCGGGTCTGTTGTTCCACTGTTGGCCAGCCGAGAGCTGACACCGCTTCGAGGGGATCTCTCCTCCCTTTGTCAGGAGGAGCATCCCTGCTGTGTGGAGCAGGGAGTGTGATGGGGAAACAAAGCCAGGGCCAAAGACACCTCGACTCCTTTTCCTTCTCTCAGGCTGATACCTGCCGTGGTGTTGGGGACAGACATGGAGAGAAGTTCCCTTCTCTCTGACTGACTCCTCTATAAAAAAGAGAAAATAATCCCATGTTGCTAGCATTTTATAATTCCCCATTACTCAGACCCCAAAGTTCCAATCTGCGTCATGGTTTTTACGTGTCTGTCCGTTGTTTTCTTCGTGCTATTTAAGGAAAACAACTCAGGTATAGCATTGATTTGAATTCCTTTTTTCCTCGGTTTCTAAGTTTGATGGGATGTGCTGCAAAGCTCTCTATTCATTAAGGAATACGAGTGGTTTTAATTGATGACCGCTCTTCCCCCGCAGCGCGTTAATTCCACTGTAGAGCTGTTTTTCACAACCAGGCAGGATTCTGACTCTAAATTTGGAAACTCCGCTGCCTTTCTCAGTTTCACCGCGTACGCCTGTTCTCTTTCGAGCCGGTTCAGGTAAAGGAATCTCACATTCTGGGAGGGGACCGACTCAGGCATGTTTGTGCTGGGTTTGGGCTTTCCACTGCCATTGCTGGGGACAGTTTGCGGAGATAACGGTGATGAATCATCAGTTTATACCTGTCAAATCCAGGTAGTCACGGGAAGCCTTCGATGTGCACACGGATAAGCTCCCTTCTTGTTCTTCGGCATCTGAATCCTATTAACAGCTGTCAAAACCTGGTAAACTATTTATATGCTCTCACAATTTATTTAATTGGATAGTTAGGAAATGGCATACCAGAAAAGCTTTTTTTTTTTTTTTTCTTGCTTTTATTTTTTTTCTCTTTAGTCTGGCTGAACATCTGTAGCATTAGGGGCTCATTATCCCGGAATTGGCATAGCAAATCAGCAGCGTCATTAAAACGCCACATTAAGATGATTAAGTTTCTTTGTTATCCAGTTGACTTTTTGCATGTGCTGAGGATTTCACGATTATGACCCTGCTCCTTGTAAAACACTTGAGCGACATCACCCTTTTGTGCCGTTGTCTCTAATAGCTGCTGGGTTTTATTCTTTGTACTCTTCGTAATGCTGCTGGTAAACTTTGCTTAACAACAGTACAAAACTTACCTTCTTTCCTCTTTATCTGATGCTAAGGTTGCATTAAATGTAGCAGTTGGAGGGGTTTTTCCTTCTGAGACTCCCTCCTAGAGCCAGTAGTTGAGGTAACGCTCCAGCTTGTCCTCATTGTTTGCTGCTGTTGACTTCTTATTTTTAATTCATGCATTTTACAGAACAAACACAAGCACAGTTCATGTGGTGACTCAGTCTGAAGTTGCCACCGCAGCTTTATTTTGGAGTTTTTCCAGAACCCATTGTTTTTACAGCGTTTCAGGTGAAACAAAAATATTACTCTGGACTATGTCTTTCATCTTGTCATCATCTCCCCAGGAAATGAAACCCTGTGCATCAGCCTTAACTCATCACGCTGGTACTTTGTTGTGTAAAACCTACCACGTTTTGTTCTGCAGCAAATAATACCTTCGTGAGCTGCCTCGAGAAAAAATAGTTACCTGGGCTGGACACCATGGATGGATTTTCCTCGTACAACCTCTTCACACTCCTGAGCATAGAAGAGATGATAGCACTTCTTTTTTTTTTTTTTTCTTTTCAACTCGGGGAGCTTTGTAAGCATTGTTAGGGATAATTGTGTTTTTCCTCAGTTAAATTTCCCTTTTCTATGTGAATTTGAAGCCGCCTTCCTCCCAGTTAAGTTAAGCCAGCTTGGAAACTCTCTGATCTCACTAAAATGCCCTGATATGATTTTTAAGTGGCTGATATAAACCCCGCAGTGTTCCCCTTGCCTGCCAGCACACAGAGCAAGTGTCAGGGCTAAAAAAGGGGCTGGGTTGCTTCAGACCCCTGAAGCCACTGGTGAACTTTCAGCTGAGCTGTCCCAAGCTGTCTTTTCCTCGGATTGCTTTGTGCCAAAGCTTCCTCTCTATCACTGGCAGAAAGGCAGAGTAGACTCTAAATAACCAGTGTGTTAGCACAGAAAAATTCCAACCCTTCTAACATTCATTTGGTTAAAAAAAAAAAAATTCTCTAGTGGCTTCTGCTGTTCTCAGTGCTCGGAAGGTGAATTTTTCTGTTGAGGTTCTTCAGGTGCCTACATGCAAACTGCAAAGCTTTGGTGGGATGTCCCAGGCAGCTGGAGTGGTGGTGACGTCTGGGGGGAGGCGGTGGTGGAAAAGCCTTGGTCAGAATTCAGGTGCATCCCTCTCTGTTCCTGTAAGAAAACAAGCAGTCAGCATGTGTGTGGAAAATGCAGAGGTGCTTATTTTCCACGGCGGAACCATAGGATGGTTTGCCCAGTTTGTGCCAGTCAGCAAGTGCTTGCCATGGGGAACTCAAACTGGTTCGCGCTGTGCTACATGAGCACTGGCAGAACTCTGCAGAAGAGTGAAAAGCTGTGAGCCGTGAACTTGTGGTGAGAAACAGTAGAAAACGGTAGAGAGGTCATCTCAGTTGGAGGTTACAACTCATCCTCCACTGCTCAGCAATTGCATTTGGTGCGGACAAAAGGTGAGACGTTGATTAGAAAGTGGGAATTGAAATTGTTTCTGAAACTACCAACAAGGTGCAGCTGCAGCATGTGCTTCCTTCGACCATGCTGAGCAGGATGTAGCAAATTATTTTGGAGCTGCCTCCTTTTGGGGGGGGGGGGAGGAACCAGCCAGCCAAGCAAGAGATCTTTTTGGAAGCTGTTACAGTGGCAGTAGGAAGCCCTGGGATGCGACACCAGAGCTGGTACTGGAGGTGGTGCAGAGGGAAATGGCCCATCTGTAGGTGAATCCAGAGCTCTGAGCAAGCACCCAAAGCTGTCTCAGCTCTCCTGGGACCAGGGCAGTTGACCTCAATACCAGACTGGAAAACACTTTTAGGGTAGATGGGATGAAACCACATGATAGGGGGGAAAAGCCGTCCTTCTGGCGATGTCATCGTCTAGGGAAAGCCACAGGAGGAATTGTGGGGTTTTCCAAACTACTGCGGATTCTCACGTGGGATGAAGAATTTATCACCCGCTTGTTTCTTCCACCTCACTTCGACCCAAAGTCGGTCAGTTTGGTTGGGCTTAGCGCAAACATTTAGGATGGAGAAGTGGTTTTATCACTGAGATGTAGCTGAAAATGTTGATTTTGTGAAAGTATTTATTTTTCAGTGCTGCTTTTATGTTGCCACCTCATTCTTGCTGTCAGCCATTGTTTGTTCTCAGCATTTGATGTGGTTTATTACTCAGAAACAGAGCTAATACATATTCAGCAGTCCACGTTCTGCACTTTGGAGAAAGGACAAGTGATCGAGTGCCACATTTGACTGACTAACCCTCAGTTTGATAGAGGAGCAGGTGGCCAGGGGAGCAACACTTTCAAACAGGAAACTCTATTTTATCTCTTAGTGCTTTTCTTCACTTGGTAGCTTGAGGCATAACTCCAGTTTCAGCCATAGCCTGGCTCTGGTCTAGGTGGAAGAGTTGGCTTCAAGCAGAAAAAAGCTGCCCTGTCGATTGAGAAGGATTTAGATGCAAGTGCTGGTAGCACTGGAGTTAATAGCGGAGAGGAAATTCAGCAGCATAAGTTGGGAATCATCAGCTGTTTCTGTAGTGTGACCCATTTGCTTATATTTCTAAGCAGGCACATTATTGTTAGTAAATTACTGGCTACTTGTTGCCTGCTCCTCTTGTCATGAAGTTGTGCCTCTTCAGGGCAGCGTTGCTGGTTTTCTCTGAACGTGGCTCCAGGTCCAGGAGCCTGTTCAAAGGCCGTGGGCGCTGATCTTGAGGAGCCTTTGGGTTCTTTGTCACGTACTCGCAGTATGACTTTGGACAGCTCTTCTAGGACACAGGAAATCTTTGCCTCTGCGAGTTCTGCTCAGCAGTAACCTTGTGCTCCGAGGTTATGATCGGATGCTCCACACACATTTGAGATCTTTGGATAAAAATTGCAATTTGCCGGTGAAAATGAGGTTTATTGATTAGGATTAACCAATGGGAACCTCCACCCTGGGAGCACGGGAAGTCTTACACTGGATCAGAAGTGTTTCTTAGGCACGTTTCAAGCACCAAGAAGTTCCACGGGAAGATAGAAGTGTCCTTTTTATTTTGAGTCTTTCTATATTTCCAGTTCACGGGAACAACCTGAACCAATTTCTGTGGGCTCATTGTGAGTTGTGGGAATTAGTGTTTGCTTTGGAATCTCTCCTAGTTCCTTGTGATTGCAGAAGTTTGTGCTGCACTGTGCTTCCATAATCTGTAGACAGAAATTATCCATCAAAGGTAATTCTCAGGCAGGTCAATATTTATAACAGTTATCTCACAGTGAGTATTGTTAAATGTACACGACCTATGAAGATTCCTGTCTCAACTGCATTGCTTCCTCTTTGGGTGTTAAAGTAAAACTCTTAGGAAGATTGATAATAATTCTCTGTCATTTTTGGTGGGTTGTTTTCTGAGCTACTTCAATGTGCCTAAGATGAGCATTTCTTTTTCACTTTTGTGCTTTGTTTTACCTGCAGATGATGTGGTTAAAGTGAAAGGTGAATACAGTGAAAGAGAGGAGAGTGCTTTAAATTCAGAGCCTATGGAAAACCCAGAAGAATCTGATGTGCCTTACACCTATCCCAGAGAATATAATGACTATGAAAGCATTAAACTGGAAAGACACGCTGGTTCATATGACAACGTCAGGCCAGCTAGTGGAAAAATGAACTGTGATATCTGTGGATTAGCCTGCATTAGCCTCAATGTCTTGATGGTTCATAAGCGTAGCCACACTGGTAAATATCCCTACATTATTATTCTAAGAGCTGAATACTGAAAGGATAGTAATTTCTAACTTAGACTACTCATTTTAAACAAAGATACCAACGTCAGGATTTCCTTGTTCTGTCCTCAATGCCACATGTGATTTCTAGCAAGTTCCTCCCTTTTCTGTGCCTCACTTTGCCCACCTTTCTTCTTACTGGCATTGAATGTTGGCAAAGCGTGTTTGCGAGGCGTGTTAAGAACTTTGGATGAAAGGCACTCGGTCATTTAAGTATTTCAGCCACAAAACACAAGTCAGATTGGTTTTGTGCTGCCATTTCCAGCCTGCACACGTATTTCTCTTTGTGCTGCACTTGGGCAATAAACCAATGAGCATCCTAGGTTTTGACCTGCAGTAAGGTGAGAGGTTTTTAAAGAAAAAGTGTTTAGTTTTGGGGTTTTGGGTTTTTGGTTTTTGTTTTGGTTAGTTTTTTTTTTCTAAAAATTGATAGCTTGTTGGAATCAGCCTCCTCCAGAACACTTATTTCCATGGAAAAACCACACAGCGCTTTCCGTAGTTGTGTGTCTGTTACAAGAAGCTCTGCCAGCAGAGCTGTGTAACTCCCACTGAAGCCAGCGGAAGAGCTGCTTGTGTTTCTGTAGATAGGAACTGATCCAGTATCTCATTCTCTCCCCAAAAGGAAAGGAAAGGGTGTGAGGATGGCATGATACCCACGTAACCATTAAATGTCCTTTTTTGTATGTCATTTTAAGGTGAACGGCCATTCCAGTGTAATCAGTGCGGAGCTTCCTTTACTCAGAAGGGTAACCTCCTCCGCCACATTAAACTACATACAGGGGAAAAACCTTTTAAATGTCATCTTTGCAGCTATGCCTGCCAGAGGAGGGATGCGCTAACAGGGCACTTAAGGACACATTCTGGTAAGTGACTTCAAAGACACTTCATGTGTTTTAATGTGTGTCACTAGGACAGGAGGAGTGGAAACTAGTCACGCAGCAGAGTCTGCGGAGCCCGGCTAGTTCTGAAGAGCTGATAGATGGCAGGGACCGCTCACTCTGCCTGCTGGAGCCTGGGACTTGGCTCTGCTATTAATTGTAGAATCACAGATGGGTTTGGGTGGGAAGGGACCTTTAGAGGTCACAGAGTCCAACCCCCCTGCAGGGAGCAGGGACATCTGTAACTGGAGCAGGGTGCTCAGAGCCCTGGCCAACCTCCCCTGGGATGGTGCCAGGGATGGGGCAGCAACCACCTCTCTGGGCAGTCTGGGCCAGGCTCTCCCCACCCTCAGTGTCACAAATCTCTCCCTTCTCTCCAGTCTAAATCTTCTCTTTTAGTTTAAAACCATCCCCCCTTGTCCTGTCCCAACAGGCCCTGCTCAAAAGTTTGTCCCCATCTTTCTGACAGGCCCCTTGAAGTCCTGAAAGGCTCCAAGAAGGTCTCCCCAGAGCCTTCTCTTCTTGAGGGTGAACACTCCCCACTCTCCCAGTCTGGCCTCCCAGCAGAGGACACAGGGAAAGCCACTGCCACAGCTGCATGCTCTGAGGAATGGCCTCCAAACCTGCTTGCTCAGAACAGCTCCATGGCGTTTCCAAACGAGCAGAGCTAGCGATGCCAGCAAGCTCTGGGTTTGCAGAGCTCCGTGAAGACGTGCTCTGCCAGGGCTTCCTCCCCTCCCTGTCCTGGGAGCATGACTAGTGCCAGTTCACACCTCGCTGTTGTGTAGTGCCTTTCATCTGAATGTCTTGACGTGCTCCACAAACGCCAGTGGTTTCCCCCAGGGCTGGTGGGAGGGTGTTCTGCCCATTTTACAGATGGGGAAATGGAGGCACAGAGCCGAGGTGACCTGAATAACAAGTCAGGTGTTAAACCAATTCATCTTTGTTCCCCCAGTTCTGCAAGGAATCGGGTTGTGCTTACTCTTTGATTTGTGTCTATCCCGTGTTACGTGGGGGCCGAGAAAGAAAACATTCTGAAACAATAGATCTTATCTCTGCGCTGCACTTTGCAGAGAAAAAAATTAAATAATTCAACCTCACAAAGAATCAAAGTTAAAAATGAGATTATCTGACGTGGATAAATGAGATTCTGATTTAATCGAGACCCAGCACAGCGGTGGTGACTGTCCCCCACCAGCACAATGCCAAAAACCTCATGATTCAAACGCATCGCGGGGTTATTGTGAGTGAAGTTTTTAAGCTCTGGCTTATTAAACAATATATAGAGAAAATCTCTTTAAGTGAATCCCATAAATCAGTGAATAATCACACTTAGCAGCAGGGGGCACGGTCTTTTTGCACAGTAGGCAGCGCGAGGCTAGTGATGTTTGTGCTGTACAGGGACGATGTTGTGCCTGGGTGTGTTAGAGGATCACAAACCAGTAATGAGATAATTTAGTGAGTGATCCCAGTCTTGATGTAGAAGGCACTGGGAGAGACGGTGTGGGTGTCCTGAGTTACAAACGGCTTTGCTTTTAACTTGAGTGAATTAGGAACATAATTCACTTTACAATAAATGCCTTTGGAAAGGAAATGAAATGAACCTGGCGTACAGTTCTCAGTTGGGTTTTCACTTCATCAGTTTCATGAAATCCTTGAGAGATCCTGTATAGATGGGAGCCAGGTCAGGCAGCGAGGGCAGCTGCAGTCCCAGCTTAGCAGTGGTGCCCTTGGTCTTCCCTAGGGAAGTCACACCAAGGAAAGCCATCAGCCAGAGCAGGGCTGCAGGAATCTGAGCTCCTGGGAACAGCGTCCAGCTCCAAGTCCTCCTCTTCTTCCCTGAGCGGCGGGGGTGCCGCGGAGCCCCGTGGCTTCCACCCAGGTGTAAACAGCGCTCAGAAACTTCACGGGAATTTAAAGCATTCCCCGTGAGCCAAACGTGTGCTGTTGGTAACCCTGCAGTTGAGGGAGAGGGTGTTGTAAGTCGTCTCCTGTGGTTATTTTCGACTGCGCTCTTGTTTTCCAGTGGAGAAGCCGTACAAATGTGAGTTCTGCGGAAGGAGCTACAAGCAGAGGAGCTCGCTGGAGGAGCACAAGGAGCGGTGCCGCACGTACCTGCAGAACACCGGCGTGTGCGAGGCTGGTGAGTCCACCACGGTACAGGGGGTTGGCTTTTTGGTGTGTTCCAAAAAGCTGTTCATTCACAGCCTGAGAACGGTGTTTCTTGCAGTTGTTTTCAGTAACCAAAGGGGCTGTAACATCTTAGAAAGGGGTCTGGTTTAACCCATCCCTCGGGTGATTAGTTTTTGTTTTAATCGCTTTTTGATTTCGCAGTTATTTTGAATCAAACATCTGAAATACCTTGTACACAACACTTCTGTAGGTGACACTTGTGGTGAGTTCAATTACTCCTACGTTAGTGCTGGTACCTGGCTTATTTTATTGGGTGAGTGGATGCCCGTGGTTGTTGCTGGCAGTTGTTCACGTGTCTCAGCCCGTTTGATGCTCCCTTTTCTTGAGAGCAAGAACCGTTGGTCAGGATCAGAATTCACAGGAGGTTTTGTGGCGTGGGTTGAGGACGTGGGATTGGGCTGGTATCCCAAAGGTCACCGACAGATCAGCTCGGGAGGTAGTGAGAGGCAAGGGCAGTCTGAGGATGGAGCTGTTTCTGGAAAACACTGGAGGTAAAATGTGTCAAAACACAGTTTTTCACCTTTTTTTTTTTTCCCCCCAATCTCAGTGCTGCAGTTCTGGAAATAACCACCCTAGGCTCTGAGCCTGCTTCACCTGACTATTGCAAACCCTGAAGTGGTGACCTGGAACTCAGCCCTTGTGAGGCCTCATCTTGAGTACTGTGTTCAGTTCTGGGCCCCTCATTATAGGAAAGACATTGAGATGCTGGAAGGTGTCCAGAGGAGAGCTACCAAGCTCCTGAGGGGCTTAGAGAACAAGCCGTGTGAGGAGAGGCTGAGAGAGCTGAGCATGTTTAGTTTGGAGAAGAGGAGGCTGAGTGGGAAAACTCATTGCCCTCTACAACTCCCTGAAAGGAGGTTGTAGAGAGGTGGGTGTTGGCCTCTTCTCCTTAGTTACTAATTAGAGACCCAGGGGAAATGGTCTGAAGTTGCAGCAGGGGAGGTTTCAATTGGATATTAGGAAGAAATTCTTTACAGAGAGAGTGGTTGGGTACTGGAACAGCCTGCCCAGGGAGGTGGTTGAGTCACCATCCCCAGAGGTATTTAGAGTTGATGTGGTGCTTCAGGACATGCTCTAGGAGCAGGCATGCAGGGGGCTTGTGTGTTGGTTTTTGGTGTTGTTTCCTTTTAGTGGTCAGGTGTTTAGGTGTTCTTTATTCTTGTAGGTATGGTTGGACTCGGGTGATCTACAAGGTCCTTTCCAACCACAGTGATTCTGTCATTCTGTGAACTTGGGTGATTTAAGTCCCACAATACACCCGTAAGCCAGGAAAGAATTCCTGTTCCCATTCAGAGCCAGGGAGTGGTTGTGACCTCCCAAAAGATGACAGGACTCAGCCATGGCAGAGCCAAGGCCACAGTTTCAGAATGCAGGTTCCCGTTTGCTTCCTTGGCAGCCTCCAAACCAAACCAACAAGCAGTAACTTTTAAGGACTTGAGCTTCCTAGTTTTGACTGTGCGTTTCGAGTAGGATTATATTTCCAAAGAAAAGGACAAACTGAGTTTTCAGAGAAGAAAACTAAACTCTAAACATAGAAAACTAAACTGTAAAATTATCCTTAGGGAGATAAGAATGTTAACCAAGGCCCTTTAATAATAAAAAGAAATGAATTGTATTGAGTGATACAATTAATCTGCAGGCAGCACCACAAGCTGGGTCTGACAACCAGTGCGAAACCTGTTGATGTCTGGCAGTAACTATGTGGATACAGGAGTCCCTACCCTGTTGGTGTGTCAGGCCTTGTGGCACAGGCACACACAAAACCTGCCGTAACAAAAGACTCATTTAATGAAGGCGGGCTTTTCTACTTTTGTTTTGTTTTGTTTGACATGGTTTTTAGAGCACTGGTAAAATAAATGGTTATCAGAACATCAACAAGTTTTGGTTTTCATGAGAACCCATCCATAGAGTGCCTGTGGTTTTGTTGCAGTAGGGCTCCCATGATGGCAATCACTCCGAGATGTCCACCACGTGAAAACGGAAAACGTGATTCTACTACAGGTTTTTGCTTTGAAATGATCCTTGCTTTGTTTTTTCTCCAGAGTTTAGCATTTTGCCTTTGTGTAGCCAACACCATTTTTTGATTCCTGACCATTTCCCTACTTATCAATTCTAATGTTGGTACTTCTCTGAAGTCCTTTCAACCTTCTCATTTGGAGCCATCTTTAAGGGCAAGCGTGCTCCGCATCCCATCAGCTGCTAATTAATTAATTCAAATATCAAAAAGCATCGGGATCACAGTCACCGTTCGAGTTGCTCTTTAGTAGGAGGTTTGTGTGTCCCAAATGTAGCAGTGTGGAAAGATCTCTGAAAGAAAGGGTTTATGTTACAGTACTGCTCGAGCGTTGCTTGGTCCCTGATAACCATCTCTGCTCACATTGTTCTCATTGCACAAGAACCCACCTCTCTGTTCCACTCTCCATTATTTACTGACCACATAGAGATGCTACAGGAAGCAATGCCTCTAATTTGAGCTCTGCTTTGTAGTTTAGGGTTTGTTAACGATGCCCGCGTGTTCTAAAAACTGCACTCACATTTACGGTGCGACAGAAACCACGCTATGGAAACAGTTCACAGCAAAGGCTGAACCATGGGGTGTTCGTGCTCTGGGCTGGAAGAATCTCCACTCTCTGTTCACCTACATGATGGCTGCAGGTGACAGCACGTTTTGGAGAGGTTGCTCGTCACCCAGCGCTTACAAGAAAACATAAGGAGTCATCCGTAACGCGGACAGCACGTTTGCACAACGTTTTTCTTCTGGAAGTGTTTTTATAAAGATCAGATCCCACCCGAGGTCGGCAGCAGCGTGCGGGAGCACCCCAGGGACAGCTCGGGTGGTGGTTAGGGATGGCCACAATCAGTCGCTTGTGTTGGCTGGGCAGGAGGTGGTGACCCAAGTTCAGAAGTGCTCAGGACATGGGAGCCACACCCCACCCTCGCTGTGTCAAACCCAGTGCTCAGGAGTGTGGCTTGCTCTGTAATTCCAGAGGCACGTGCGGGAGCGCTGAGCTGATTGGAATGAGAGGGAAGAAGAGGGTGATTTCTTTGGTCTGCAGAGTTTCTTCCAGCATCCCGAGAGTTGTCGTTTCCTGGCCGTGCGGTTGAGCCATCAGAAGTATTTACCATGCAGGACACTTCAAAACCACAGCCTGAAATACGTTCAGGCTTTGGAGGTCTAGATTTTCCTTTGTTTTTTCTCAGTGTATCTTTCGGCAAAGCACTTGGCCATTTCTGTCGGTCCAGCCTGAAATTTATTTTTAGATGCATGTTATAATTAGATAATTAGTTCTTTAAATGTCACCACGTGTGGTGGAATCACCCGGTGGGTGAAGTAATTGAAGAGGGAGACAGGGCAGCATTATTTTTCTCTGTCTTTAGAGAATTCAGAATGATTAAAAACAAAATGTTTCCTAAATACTAAATATTATTCTTGGATTGTTTAATAAATGAGTCAGAAGAAGGAGGTGGGTGAGGTAATTTTCAGTGAGGTTTTGAGGAGAGAGAGCGGTGTTGTGGGAGGGAACCATTGGAACCACCCATGTCTCAGTGGGAGCAGACACTGTTTCCCTAAGGCTGTGTTATGAAGACATTGTCAAAGATCTTTTGTGGCCCACAGATAGAGATTTTATTTTATTTTTTTAATTTTTTTTTTTATT
>JANHGN010008150.1:0-20086 GCA_024605025.1 Megaceryle maxima | reverse complement strand
TTATCATTGCCATAATTGCAATGAGATCTGTGCTCAATGTTCTACCACTTTTTTTGTTATTTTTTCTGATGGACTACCACAGTGTGAAAGAAAAAGACCCTCAGTGTTAAAATAAGATAGCAGACAGACAGTGAGCTGGAAGATTGAGTCTTACAGATGTCCCAGAACATACTATGTATGTAGGTCAATAGTTAGTGTCTCCTCAGCAATCTCAGCTGAGTAAAGACGATTGTTACCTCTGCAGGAAGCTGCTCGTCTGCCCTCTTGACACTCATTTAACAAAGTTCCCTTGGTGGCACATAAATAACTCTGACAAGACCAGTAGCCGCTGATGTGCTACGTGCAGTTTCCAAGTGTGTTTCCAGGGCTGGCAAAGAGGATTTGCAGAAACTTCACTGTTTGAGCCTGTCAGAACATAGAGAAAAAGCTTTGGAAAATGTGAAGTTAAAGCTTTAGTAGAAGGTGAGTACAAGTTGTGAAGGTAGAGACTGAGGAAAATTGGAACTAGAAGAACAAAATCAGAAAGATGAAGAAATGGTGGGGACCAGGGAGCAGCTCTGGTGCCACGGATCAATTGTACTTTGTTTCTTTTTTTTTTTTTTGAATATACAGCACTGTTTGTAGTAGTATCTTGTTCAGGGTAGTTGTGGGTTGTTGGGGGTTTTAAAATTTAAATTACTCTTACTAATGACTTGCACGGTGATCCTGTTGAGATGACAAACTCTCTGTGGCAGGGACAGTTCAAACCTCGAGCTGCAGTTATCTAAAGGTAACATAAAGGGCTCAAAGCATATTCCAGTTTTTGGAGCAAGAGAGGTAAGCAGCAGATCTGAAGTGAAAAATCGCATATCGTTATTGCCAAGCATTAACTCGAGCTTCTGGCCGGAATCCAAAGGGGTGGTGATGTTCTGCCACCCTGACTTCCCCTTGTAGTTTCAACTTCACCTGAAGTGTTTTTTCCTCCTGTGCTGTAAACTGTTACTCAGTCTCTTGGTACTCCATGCTGGAAGCAGGTACATTTCAGCAGTTGATTGATATATTTCTGAAGCCCCTAAACACACTGGAGTAGTTTGGAATGAAAATCAGCCTAGAAAAGCCACGTGTTAGGACCTGTAGGGCACCGTGTGCGTGTGCTCTGGGGGGTCACAGCCCGGTGGGGCAGCACCTGGGCAGTGCTAAGCTGAGCCCTGTTATCCCATCTGCCCTGAGTCAGACTGGGAGCTGGGGTTTGTGGTGCTGAGTACTTAGGAAGCACTTTACATTTTCAAAACGCTGAACAGACATTAACAAATAGTTCTGGCTGAGGTTTGGTGAGTCATGGTTGGGGCTGACTGAAACTCCTATGGTATCAATAACAGCGATCATAAACAAGTAAGGAGTGGCTGTCTGTGAAATCTCCGGGGGAATGCTGCCCACTACACTCTGCAGGGATGATGCTGCATTTTTATCGCTTGCTGTACTTGGCAAACTGAAATCTTAAGTGCAATACTTTGTAAAACTGCATTTCACAGAATCACAGAATGATAGGGGCTGGAAGGGACCTCTGGAGGGCATCTAGAGCAACCCCCCTGCCAAGGCAGGTTCACCTAGAGAAGGTCATGCAGGATTGTGTCTGGGTGAGTTTGGAATGGCTCCAGAAACCGAGATTCCACCACCTCTCTGGGCAGCCTGGGCCAGTGCTCCATCACCCTCAAAGTAAACGAGTTCCTCATCATGTCAAGATGGAGCTTCCTATGCTCAAGTTTGTGCCTGTTACCTCTTGTCCTCTTGCTGGGCACCACTGAGAAAAGATGAGTCCCATTCTCCTGAACACCCACCACTTGAAGTATTGATAAGCATTGATCAAATCCCACCTCAGTCTTCTCCAGACTATAAAGACCCAACTCCTTCAGCCTTTTAGCAGGGCTGAAGTGATACTGAAGTGCTTCTATCATTTTCCTCTGGTATTACTTGTCCCTTATGTAGGTTATGCTTCATGCATTTAGGTTTGCTAGTGCAGCACTACACAGCAGCCGGGGTTCTTTCGCGGTGAGGTCTGCCCTTTTGTGTCACTTTGGGAAGGTAAATTATCCTTCTTTGCCTTCATTTTCCCTCGCTTTAGACACCGGCTCCGAAAGGCGCGGGCAGGCGCTCGGAGCACGTGAGGTTACAACTGCCTGAAAGGATGTTGTAGTGAGGTGGGTGTTGCTCTCTTCTCCCAGGTGATTAGGGGTAGGACAAGAGGAAATGGGCTTAAGTTGCACCAGGGGAGGTTTTGGTTGGATATTAGGAAAAATTTTCTTACTAAGAGAGTGATGAGGGCTTGGAACAGGCTGCCCAGGGAGGGGGTGGAGTCACCATCCCCAGAGGGGTTTAAAAGCCGTGTAGATGTGGCACTTGAGGACAAGGTTTAGTGCTCCTGATAATATCTAGTAGACAGTTGGACTTGATGATCATTTCCAGCCTTAATGACTCTCTGATTCTCCCCACAGTGGTCCCGAACGCCGAACCTCTTCGTGCTACCTTTGAATATAAAAGTACCGCTGCCGAGGCTGGTTCCTCAGGCGAGGGGGAGCTGTAGGGGGGAAGCAGCAGCAGCCGTTACCGGTATTAGTGCGGCGGTAGCGAGATGAGGTGGCAGAGTCCTCGGGCGCCGGAGCCCGCGCAGCCTCCGCGGGCGAGACGAGCCAGCGTTTCCCTGAAGTGACGGGCGCCGCTGAGCTCGGCTGGAGACAGCCCCGGGGAAAGGGGCAGGTCCCCAAAACGGAGCCATCAGCAGGACACGCGTGCTTCTCCTAAAATTAGAAATGCTGGAGGTTGTAATGAGCTTGGCAATACCTAATGCTTGGAGAATCACAGGATCACAGGGTGTCAGGGGTTGGAAGGGACCTTGGAGATCTTTGAGTTCAACCCCCCTACCAGAGCAGGATCATATCATCCAGCACAGGTTTTGAAAGTCTCCTGAGAAGGGGACTCCACAACCTCTCTGGGGAGCCCATTCCAGTGCTCTGTGACCCTTAAGAAAACTTTCTTAATTAGTTTTGGCCGTAGCATTTAGTAGGAACAAAAAAAACCAAACCAATAACGACACCTGTAGAAAAACTGAGTTAAAGTGAATATTGCAAGGTTCTGTTCTTTAGATTTTAATGGGACACTGATAGATGGTGTGCAAGTTTCTTAGTGGTTCGTTCAGACATCTACATATGGCTGATAGCTAAAAAAGCACAGCAGGAGCGCTGACTGTCTCACCCCGAGGTTTTGAAGCACTGTGTCAGTCTGCAGGTGTCAGAGCCTTACTCAGAATCAAAAAAGCAAGGCTAACAGAGGTGGTATCTCCAGCTACGTTCTGTAACCAGCCTTCCAGCCCCTTGATTTCACACTTCCTCTCGCTGATGAAGGTGCTGGGTTCGTATGGTTTGTGCTCCCCTTGCACGAGCTCAGGACTGCAAGATCAGGGGCTGTTCTGTGCTTGGCTCCACTGACCGCAGCTGGTGCCCACGACGCAAAGAGCCAGAACAGCAGAAAAAGCAAAACAAGTTCACATCAGATCTCCAGAGTGTTTCCTCTCAGTTAGTGTGGCAAACGCCAGAGATTCAACCATTCATCTCTTCCTTTACTTTTTTTTTTTTTTTCCTTTTTCACCTACATGTTTGTTTTGTTTTGTTTTGTGTTTTTTTTCCACATTTTCCAAACTAGCAAGCATGGAGGCAAGGCACATCAAGGCAGAGATGGGGAGTGAAAGAGCCCTTGTGCTGGACAGGCTAGCGAGCAACGTGGCAAAGCGAAAAAGCTCAATGCCTCAGAAATTTATTGGTAAGAACAAAACCCCTTTTCATGTGCAACGATTAAATAATGTGCAAGCTGGTAACCTATAGTACAATACCTCTGCTTATTTTAAATATCCTTCTCAAGCTTATAATCTAATCTAATAGAGGAGAATATAAAGTAACTGAGTCTTCTGTGTTTTTAGTGATTGGTTGTAAGGTTTAAAGTAACAGCAATATATTCTGTTAGATACTTAAATGGGATGGAAGCTACTGTTGTGCTTTGTGTCTCTGTGTAGGCAATTTATAAATGTCTTTTATGAGCTTCCTCGCGTTGTTTTCTGTACCTGTGCATGTGATTTGTTCTCTGCTGGGCTCTTTACAGGAAAAGGAACAGGAAGGTTTAATGCTGATAGGAGCTGAGTGCTCTTTCTAGTCAGCAGGAGCTGAAGATACTTGCAGGATGTGTGTGTGGAATAAAGCCTAGAGACAGAGCAGTGCCGGGCTCCTGTTAGTCATCCTGCTGCCATTGAGCATGATGAAAAAATAACAAAGCCTTTCTTGTGGTAATTCAAGCAACACAGATGTTTCCATAGCATTTTCTTTGCATTTAATTATATGAGAGCAGAGTTTTGCATGCTGGGGATCCTGAATACGGGTTTGGCAGGTTCTGTGTTTCAGTGAACGCCTCCTGGCCAGGCCTGTTTCATTAACCTGCCTTTTCAGAAATTAAACTGCAGCTCTCGTGTCCTGACTAAAGGCCACGATTTACTCAGCAGTTCCATGAGTACTGCTGGTGCCTCGTGGGCTGTATTCTGCCTGGTGATGGAAGGTATCGAGCGGTTATCTTTCTTAACGTGAACGTCACCCTTGGAAGAGGGACCTGTGTGGTGGCAAGTGGCCACTCACCCTGCTGGGGAGAGGAGAAGTGTGGGGCTGGGTGAGCAGGCGGGGGCCTGCCGTGGTCAGACAGCTCCGTCGGACAGAGGGCTGTCCGAGGACCGGTCCTGGGTGACGAACGGTTGTGCTGCTGAAGCCACAGACCCAGAAAAGCAACTGCATTTTTTGAAGGTAACGTGGCTCCTGCTGGGTTTGGTGGATAGCACTGGACTTTAAGCTGTGAAAACCAGTAAGTTTTCTTTAGACACCTTTGTAAGGCTTTAAAAAGGTCACATTTTATACCGGAGTGAAGTAACCCAGCCCGCTCCATCCGAGTCCTCGGGGTACTTCATATTGAAACTGTTGACTGTGTGACTTTAACCTTGCCTGTCACGCTGTGATTCAAACAGTCACACTAATGCAAATTTTTTTGAAAATCTTTAGCTTCCATATTTATTTTTTTTAGCCCTGAGATCAGCTTCACTCTGGCTCGTTTTACAAGTGCCACCAAGTCAGCTTTTCTGTAGTTTATTAAACACGTCTGCAGCGGGACGCAACCTCTCGGCAGGCTCTTGAAGTGAAGAACGAGCGGTTTTCTGGTCTGGTTTTGTCTTCCCCTATGCAACAGATCCTGTTGGGATTTGTGGCTGTGCTCGGGAGCTTAGTCTGCAGGTGGCATGACCAGACACTGCGTCACACCAGGGGTTTGGTGGAGGAGAAGTTGGAGAGCTCAGGGCAGTTCACCTAAAAGAACAAAATAACCGATTTCTGAAAGTTAGGGTTTTTCTAGGCCCTGTATGACTGGCGTGTTTTTGTCAGGTAACGTGTGAAAAAAAAAATTACTCACTCAGTCCCTTTCATCCCTGGGAAGTACGTTTGCAAGAGCAGCCTGGGTGACCTTGGTTTGACTTGTGTGACTTTGTGAACTGTGTGTAGGAGTGTGAATCTGCCAGGACAGCCTCGGGATTTCTTGGGAAACGGCCATCTCCGAACGGGTGCTGATTTTTCATTCTGTCAGGAAGAAGGGGTAGGGATGTGTACTCACAAGGCATCTTTGTTTGGATCCGTTCTGTGAATGAAGCCTGTTGATCAGGAAAAAAACAAAACCTTTATTTGAGGGCTCTACAGAGATTCGTACGAGCACCAGGAGTCGTGCCCACTTTATTTTGTCACATTTTCATCTTCAGCAGCTCCCTCGTGTGCACACGTGTAAATCTCAAATAAGGACACAGATCAGCAGAGCGTGTTCTTGACTCTTAACCTCTGCACTAGGCCCCTGTTCGGAGGCTTCTCCTGCAAAGACCCTGTCCTCAGCTTTTCCTTCAGTCAGGAGGGAACAAGGATTTGAAGGAGAGTTGATGATTTTGAGTTTCTGTTTTGCTGTGGGTTTTTATTCAGCGTGTGTACGGTTCCAGATCTACTAACCCTGGGTTTTTTTTACTTCCTGCTTTGATTAATGAACAGATATTCTTTTTAAAAATAGCAAATATAAATAGCCCAGCAGAACAGATCTCTGTGCTGGTGGCACTTCCCTGCTCTATAAACACTCGTGGGGCTGCAACTTTAGTTGATGCTGCTTGAAGTAACCAGTGCAGTCAGTGCATGGGTGTTGGGAGGGTGGGGCCATGCTCTTCTCAGTGGTGGCCAGTGACAGGACGAGGGGCAGTGGCCACAAACTGGAAAACAGGAGGTTCAACTGTGAGCGTGTCAGAGCCTGGCACAGGCTGCCCAGAGAGGTGGTGGAATCTCTATCTCTGGAGACTTTCAAAAGCCACATGGACTTGTTCCCGTGTGATCCACTCTGGGTTGATCCTGCTCTGGCAGGGGGGTTGAACTCAGTGATCTTTAGAGGTCCCTTCCAACCTCTGCCATGCTGTGATTTCTGCCAGTTTACCCCAGCTGAGCATCTTGGCCCGTGTGTTTTTATTTCTTCCTTTTTACTCGGAGAACATGTTTTTAAAATAGATTTCTGATGGTGGTAGAAGTGCTGGGGCAGTTCTGGCCCAGTAACCGACCCCCCTGGCACCCAACACGTGCTGTCTGCTGAGAAGCCACTGCTCTGGTTCACGCCGCAGCAGGCAGCGGGTCACTCCCTGTTTCCAGTGCCCACAACCCAAAATATCTTCGTACGGTTCAGAGTAAGCGACGCCTCGCTGAGCACCACGTGAGTTTGTCACCCGCCGTGGCTCGTGTGTGAGGTGTGGAGGGGAGAGAGAGCTTTTGCATCGTACCCAGACAGAAAAGAAGAGGAAAGACATTCTGCTACCCAGTGGCTGCATTGTAAATGAACACCAGAGAGCCTGTCAATTGCATTTTTAATGTCACGTTTTCCAATAAGACCCTGGCACTTCACAGCTTAACCCAGAATAACACGTTCCATTGTCCCACTGACTGCACAGTTGCTTTTGGGACAGTCCATCCTGCTCCTCCTGCTCCCCATAGACTCCTCCCCCTTTCTTTAAGTCATCAGTGTCGGCTTTAAATCATCAATTTCAGCTTTACATCATAGGTGTCAGCTTTAAATCCTTGATATCTACTGTAAATAGTCAATATCAGCTTTCTCCTGACCAATTGCTGCTGATTCCAAGGGAAACACTGATCTGGCTTTTGTTTCAAAGGTTGTGGGGGGAAACAATCAATCGAGGGTGGCCCCACACCCGCTGTGCTGTAGCTTGATGTTCTGGAGGTGTCATTAGTGTGTGGGTGCAGATTCAGCCTCCTCAACACAGGTATTTACCCAGGCACTGAAATCAGGGGGGAGAAAGAGAGAGAAGCTGGTCTTTCTGTAATGCCTTCTCCTTGCAGAGTATCTTAGGAGTGTCCTGGTCTGGTTTGCGGTCTGATTTCTTGCCCTCTCCCGTAAGGAGTCGTCTGATGTGCTGTGGCCTTTTAAAACGGCAGCGAAGCATCTGGGTATCTGCGTTTCACTGGCGTAGCCGGTGATTTGAGAGAAAGGGGCTGTTGTGGGGGCTTCAGAAAGCCACCGGGAGGTTGGAGAACAGAAAACTGAGAGCCCCAGTGAGCATACGCTGCCTTTTTTTGCCTTACTTTAAGACAGTGAATCCTAACTCAAAGCTTCTGCAGAGTCCTGTCCAGTTTTGCTTTTGTTGCCTTAATTTGTTCATATCTTTCAGTCGCCTGGAGCTGGGTTTGTGAGTCATACAAATGTGCTGCATCGCTTTGTTTCCTTCTGTGTGAAGCTGGATAGTAGGTTTTGTTGAGGGTTGGAAGCAGTTACGCTCTTGTGGTTCTCAAACCTTTTTGAGTGTTTTAGAAAAGAAACGTGAGCTCCTGGTTTTCTGCCTCTGCAGTGAAACCTGAGGAGTTTCATACACATTGAGTCATGGTGTTGACAGGTGACTGATAAACATCTGCACTCTCTGAGTTACTGTAACTAACAGATGAGTGGATCTGATGTTTGCAAGTCACTTGCACATGAAACATTTGGTCTGGGCTTTTTTTTTTTTTTGCTTTAAAAAAAAAAAGATCTGAATGATTTTATGTTTTATGTAACTGCAGAAATTGGTTACTTGTTTCTAGACGTGTTAAAGAAATGAACCATGGTTTGCCCAGTAAGTTCCTCACCACCTCCTCTATTCAATTTTTGCTTCCAAGCCTGGACTTGAAAAATTAAGTAACAAAAAACCCAAACCAAAACAAAGCAACAAAGAAAAAATAAACACCCAAAAGCTCCTTGTGTATTTGAACGGCCTCTTACCACAGAGAACTTTTTAAACCTCTGCTTTCCAGAGACTGCTGTTGTTTAGAAAAGGCACCGCGGAGTTTAAGCGCCTCTGTACCCCCCGGGTAATTCCACACCTCTCCTCTCTTGCAGGTGAGAAACGACATAGTTTTGATGTTAACTACAATTCGAGTTTCCTGTACGAGAAGGAAGGTGACGTCATGCAAGGGCGCATGATGGACCAGGCCATCAACAACGCCATCACCTACCTGGGGGCCGAAGCCTTGCGCCCCCTCGTGCAGACGCCGCCAGCCCCCACCTCCGAGATGGTCCCGGTCATCAGCAGCCTGTACCCCATCGCGCTGACCCGCGCCGACGTGCCCAACGGCACCTTGCAGGACGCCGAGAAGAGCCACGTCCACCTCAGGGACAAAAGCATCTCCTCCGACAGAGGCCTTTCCCCCAACAACAGCGGCCAAGACTCCACGGACACGGACAGCAACCACGAGGAGCGGCAGAATCCCACCTTCCACCAAAGCCAGGTCCTCCCAGCTCAGGCCCGCAACGGCCTCCAGGCTTTGAAGGATTTCCCGAGGCCGTACGACATCATCAAGCCACCCTCCATCTGCCCGCGCGACGCCTTTAAGGTCATCAACAAAGAAGGGGAAGCCATCGGGGTCTACCGGTGCGACCATTGCCGCGTCCTCTTTTTGGATTACGTGATGTTCACCATCCACATGGGCTGCCACGGCTTCCGCGACCCCTTCGAGTGCAACGTCTGCGGCTACCGGAGCCACGACCGGTACGAGTTCTCCTCGCACATCGCGCGGGGCGAGCACCGAGTGGTGCTCAAATGAAAGGACCCCGAGGTGAAAGGCTTTGGTTTAGATCAGAGGAGAGGCTTGTTTGGATGGGGTTTAATTAGTATAAAGAGTATTGAGTTGGGTTTTTATTCTTTTATGCCATTTTTTGGAGTGTCACAAGGAGGCGACACTTTATTAATAGTTTTTTTTTTTGCTGGTTTGTTGGTTTGGTTTTTTTTTTTTTATAAAGAATTCAGTGTTCTGTAGCATCTGTGCCTGGCTGCTCTGAGGAGTGGTACTGCACAAAATACCCAGAGCACAGACCCATTTTGATATCAACTTTATTTTTGTGAAAATTCAGTGCCATTTCAGATGTCTTTATTTCTTAACGTGCGTTTGGTTTTTGTAACGTGTGCTTTAACTCAGGTTTTTTGTGCCCTGCTGGCAGATTCCCTGCTCGGTCAGACTGACTCGGGACCGTCGGGGGTGTACAGGAGCTGTTTTGATGCCGATGGTCTTCAGGTGGCTGTTCATTGAAAGGGGGAAATCGTCCCTCGGCGGGGAGGGGGGTTACTAATTCCTCTTTGAAGGTTTTCCCCTAAGTCTTAAAGAGCGAGTGGCCCCACCACACTTTCATTTTTCTTACCCCTCTGTTCACTTTCTTTGAAGTGCCTCCCACACGTGTCTTAGCAATAGCAAGATGAGAAACAAGACCTGCTTGGGGGTCGGGGTTTTTAACAGGGTGCGTTTCTGGGATACCCAGTGAGGTCACTGGTTGGCTCATCCAAGCCATCGGAGGGGGAAACCCCAATTTCCACCGATGGAAACTCCTCCTTCCTGCTGGACGCCAGGAACGAGGACAAAACTGGGCTGAGCATTGTACCCACGCTTGGCTCGGCCGGTCCTCGGCCAGCCCTGGCACGCGCTGTCCCCGCCGACGGACGGTGCCGGGCTCAGAGTGGGATCCTCCCCATCCCAGCAGCAGAGACCGTGAGAATCTACGCGCGCCGAGCGTGTGGGAGCCGCCGGCTCCCATCGCGCCGTTTGGTTCTACATGGGGATATCCCTCGGAGTGACATGGGCTGCTTTGCAAAATGAGTAGTCGCCATCCATCGCTTTGAAGGGTGGCTTTCAAAAGAGCTCTTGTGCTCCGCTCGCTGCTCCGCGGCTGTCGCGGCAGCCGGCGCGCTGCAGATAGGGGCTGATAACGGCTTCACCCAGGGGAGGGTTTTGCTCTTCGCCGAGTCGCTTTTGTACGATGTCGAGTTAGGGGTGTTCTCACGGGGGGCTGTTGGCACCCCCTGTGTGGTTTGTAGCTCCGCCGCGTTGGTGTTTTCTCCCCGTTGCTGTGCCAGTGTCCGTGGTGATCCAGCCCTGTCCGTGGAGGGAGGCTGGGTCACAGAGACCGAGGTGGGGGCTGAGGGATGAGAACCACTGAGTTTCATTCCTCCCTCTGCCTTGCGCTCATTTTTAGCTCAAATCCTTTCTCCTTTTCTGAATTTTAAGGTACAAAACAGGACATTATCTTCATTTTTTCAAATAAGTTTATGTCTGAGGAAGGATTGATGAGTCTGCAGAGTGCTGGAGTATCTGAAGTGCTGGAGAAGCACTGGACCTTCTGTCCTGCTTTTCACTGGGGGAGAGGAGAACTGGTTTGCTACCCTGGGTGATGATAGGTGTGAGGTAACAGAATAGGTGGAGGGTCTTTCCCAATAACTGGTTTTACCCTCAGGAGGCACATACGGGGAGTGGGTAGATGTTGGTCCTTCCCCTGTGGTCACGGCATGAGCAAGGGCTGCAGCTGCAGTGTAACCCCATCGCTGGAGGACACAGGGAAGGGCCTCAGCCAGCTCCTGGCTTCGGGCGGTGTAAATCATCCCGTGACTCCAGCTCCTGCTGCATTTTCATGGGGGAAGTGACTGAGCTGCTCGTGGCAGATGAAAATGCTCCTCACGCTCCAACAGAAATGCACGAGATGATGCAAAGTAAAACATAACTCATCATTTGCACGGGAAACTCCTCGGAATGTCCCACAGCACCCCCGGCTTCTTCCTCACACCGCTCCTGAATCCTTGGAAACCCTCTTCAGATAGTCTGTGCTCTGCACTCGTGGCCAGGCCGGGCTGCGGATGCCTCTCCTTGCTCCCCGGATCAGGTCAGAAACCAACCACTGCATCTCCGAGCAGCTTGGCACCGGCAAGGCCGCCGGGTTTTGGGAAGGAAGGAGGAGGGAGGTTTGTGCGGGCGGCACCGTTCTCCCTTCTCCCGCCACCGCTTGGGCAGGGTCATCATTTTGAGATAGGCTGAGCCAAAATAAGTTCCCCTGCACTGCCTGAGTGACCCCATTACAGCTCTGCTGTTGAGCAGGTGCCTGGTGTGGAATCCCAACCCCGTCCTTTATTAAAAACCAAATAAATATCTATATTTTTGAGTACCGTTTATCTGCTGTATGACTCTGCCCTGCGCTCCCGGAGCCGTGTCCTGGCCGCAGGGCTGGAGAGTGGTGCTGGGATCAGCCCCCTCCCTGTGCCTCCCCTTGCACCGGAGTCCCCGTCCCCTGGTGCTGCCCCAGCACCCTTGTAGGCCGAGCCCTGGCCACACTGGCCCGGGAGGTTGGAGGCTCCTTGGGCCACGCATCAAAGGGCTGTGCTCAGGCTCAGGCAGGGCTCTCAGCTCAGAAGAGCTTTGCAAATCACCTCATCTGGGAAAAAACCACTGGTGTGTGTTGTGAGCTGGAGTTATTCTGCTCTGGTTTGGTTATTTGGTAGGACACGAATTTCTGTTTGGACTCTTCTCTTTGGATGTGCTCCAGCCACTGGTTTCATCTCTCTTGGTTTCTTTATTTACTGCTGAATTGCACCTGAGCAGCAGAGGCGGCTTTTGGCAGTGAGAAGGAGCCTCCTGCTCTTAAAAGCTTATTGATTTAAAAAAAAAGTCAATAAACTCACGTGTAGGTGATAGCTGCAGGGACCCCGGGTGCTGCACTGTGTTCCTTGCACTCCCACGCCAAAGCTCGTCCCTTCAGCCGTGAAAGCAGAGCCAATGGCACCGCTCGGGGCTGGTGAGCGACCAGCAGTGAGCTGGGGGAGCGAGCTCAGCATGTGGGGCTGGAGCTGCTCGTGTTGGTCACCTCTGGGATCTGGAAACCCTGAGGGCATGAGGAATGTGGTAGCTGGTGGTGCTGGCTGGGGTTAGAAGAACACCAGCTGGGCATTGACGCCCTCTGAGATGTCACCATAACATCATCTGCTGAAAAATGGTGGCAGCTTTAGTTTGGAAAGGAGGAAAGGTGTGACAGGACAAGAGGAACCGGCCTCAAGTTGTCCTAGGGGAGGCTTAAGTTGGAGCTGAGGAACAATTTCTTCCCCTTGAGGGCTGTCCCAGGCTGCCCAGGGCAGGGGTGGAGTCCCTGTGATCCCTGGAGGGGTTTCCAAGCCCCCCGTGGAGCTGTGGTGCTGAGGGCCCGGGGTCAGTGGTGCCCTGGCAGTGCTGGGGGAGCCGTTGGACTCAGGAGCTCAGAGGTCTCTTCCAACCACAATGATTCTGTTTCTGTGACCTGTGGGTGATGCCAGGGGTGGGCTCAGGGTTTCCGTGGGGTGATGGGGCTGCACCCGCCGGGCTGGAGCGCGTCAGTCAGACGGAAACATCCCGGCAGGCGGGGAGGAGGGTGGAGGCTCAGCCAACCCTCCCACGGCCCTTTCTCAGCACCTGTTTTAGCAGGTTGATGTTTGTTCACACTGATTTCATCCTCTCCTGACGCCTTCTACCGCAAGGAGCTGGACACACTTGAAACACAGAAAAGAAAAGAAAAAAACAACCCGCCAGTCGGAGGATCCCTGGCCTGGAAGCCAAACGCCTTCAGAGCACCAGGCTCGGGAAGATGTTGGTTGCTCTTCTGACAGAGAGATCCTCATCTGCTGATAGGCTGCAAATCTGATCGAGCAGGGAGGGCTCGTTTCCCCCGGTGTGTTGAGAGATGCTTCGTAACACGTGGAAAAAAACAGGCTATCAAACCCTGCCGGGTGCTGAGCTGCATCCTCTGGGCACCCCAGCCGGCTCCTGCTCTGTCCAGCACCCAGAGACCAGCGGTGCTGGGAGGAGGGAGCGGGTGAGGGAGGACTGAGTCACGCGTCACCTCCTCCTCATCCCACTTCTCCAGCCTTTCACTGAGTCACGCTCCTCCGCCGAGGACCTGCCGGCGTTTCTCAGCCCTCGGCGTGGGCTGGGTGCCCCAGCTCCCCTGTGGGGGGGTTCCCGCTGCCCCCCAGAACTGGGGGTTGAGGTGTAAGCCAGGCACGGGGCCACCCACCACTGTCACCACAGCCCCTGCAGCTCCCACCCGCGCACCCCCCGCTACACGTGGGTGCAGGCGGCGGAGCAGGGAAGAGGCCGCGACCGTCACCGGGGCACCAGGGCGGGGGTGGCAGGTTCACGTCACGCCTGATGCTCCCCCCTCGCCTCGCTGGGAGGGAAGTGAAGCCCCCGGGGAGCGGCGGGCTCCTGGCCATTCCCTCCGGCCGGGTTATATCTGGCCCCACATTTGCATCGCGGGCGCCCGGCGCACCTGGGCAGCGGCAAAGGCCCCGGGGGAGCCGCCAGCGATTGTCACACGAAGAGTTGCCGGGGAAAGGAAAGGAAAGTCCCGGCAGACAATTGTTTTTAGAAGAACCTGCTTCCAACCCGAGTGGCTTCGGCTTCTCGGGCAGAGCAGCGCAGGGTGGGATGGGGATGATGCTTCTGGACTCGGCCACGGTGCTCCATAGCCAGGGAGATGCTCCCAGGCTGGAGATCATGGAATCAGAGAGACCTGCTTGGGTTGGGAGAGACCTCCAAGATCATCGAGTCCAACCATGACCCCAGTGCTGCCAGGGCACCACTAAACCATGTCCGTAGATGATGCTTCTCAGCCCTGAGCATGGCCCAGGTGCCCCCCACCAAGGGCAAAATACCCCCAGGCCAGGCCATGGCAGCTCCCTGATTTCCCCCTTGCTTTTGTCCAGGACCCCCTTCCCCCTGCGGGCACTGGTGAGACAGGCTCTGAGTGGGGCCAAGGCCATGGGGGGCTGCTGCCCCCAGACACCCACTGCCCCCTGCTCTGAAGTGAGTGTTGGGGACCATCCTTCCCCCCCATTCCTCCCAGCAGCCACCCCTTTGCTGCTTGCCAGGGGACACCATGGGGCTGGGGGTTACTGGGGGGTCCTGTCCCTCCCTCAGCCCCATTTCCCATTGCCATGGCTCTGTGCTGGGGGGCCGAGCTGCAGCCAGGGCCCCCCCTGCCTTGTTGCTCCCCAGAGCAGGGTACAGCCCCCCCATGTCCCTGCCCCCCGGAGCGGAGAAAGTTAGTCAAATGTGAAGAAACCACAGCGGGGGGGGAGGCTGCGTCACTTTGATGTCACCCCTGCACGTCCCACAGGTGCTGGGCTGTTGCCATAGCCCCAGTGCCACAGCCCCCACCTGACACTGTGCCATCAACTCGTGTGAGAAGGGGGGATAATGCAAAAATACTTCCCCTACCACCCCCACCCCATCCTGTCCCCAAGGTGCCTGGAGCTGGCCAGTCCTGGGAGGCCACGTGCGTGGCACGGGCTGGTGCCCGGCGCTGCAGCCACTGTCAGCCCTCACACGTGGGGCTGGGGGTCCTGATGGGGCTTTGGAGGGGGCTGCAGTGGGGACCCCACATCTCTGCCCCTTGTCCCTCCCTGCACCCTCCATCCAATGGTCAGGGAATGTCCCTGGCGAGGTCAGGGGGTGGCCCTGGTGAGGTCAGGGTGGCCCTGGTGAGGTCAGGGGCTGGCCCTGGTGAGGTCAGGGTGGCCCTGGTGAGGTCAGGGGTTGACCCTGGCTCACTGGGAAGCATGGTGGGAGCCAGGAAGGGTTCTGAGAAGCGGCACCGTGCTGTTGAATCCCGTTGGGCCTTGCTGTGGTTTCCCCCTCTCACCTCCCAGGCGCAGTCACACCAGGCACCCAAACTCGCACCCCACACCCAGCCCACTGTCACCCCCCCACCCTGAGCTGCAGGGCAGCTCCCGGGGCAGCTCCAGGGTGCTGGGATCCCCCTGATGTGCCTGGCCCTGGCATGCACCCAGCACCCCCTGCACCCACCCTGCACCCATCCTGCACCCAGCACCCCCTACACCCACCCTGCACCCACTCTGCACTCAGCCTCCACCGTGCAACCCACACTCTCTCTGCACCAGCCCCTTCACACCCACCCTGCACCCTCCGAACACACCACGTGCCTTTTGCACCCTGCTCCCATCCTTCAGCACCTCCTGCACCTTCTGCACCCAGTGCCGCAGCCGAGCTGCTGGCACGGTGCCCTGCACCCCCCCGTCCTCCCCCCAGTGCCACGGTGCTCAGTGCTGGTGTGGGGGTGACACCATCCATCGTGCGGGAGCCCCCACCACGGGGTGTTGCCGGCACAGCAGTGGTGGGACTGCGCCAGGGTCCCGGGGTGCCACATGCCAGAGGGGGCGAGGGGTGACCCCTGGGGAGTGGGGCGGGGGGGGGCAGCTGCCAGCCCTTCCCACCCCCGTCACGGCTGCTGCACTCTCAGAGGAAGCTGCTCTGCCGCTTCACCCGGCGCCGGTTAAAAATACCACTCCCGATTTTAATACGGCAGCGGCTGTTTCGGGCCGGGAGCAGGAAGCGAAACCCCGCGCGGGTCCCGGTCCCTCTCACCCCCCACCTCTGAGTTGCCCCCCTGGGCGAGCTGGGCCACTGAGCCCCAAGCCACTGGGGACCACGGGGAGGGCTACTTGAAGCCCAGCAGCCGGACTCCTTCCTTCACCTTCTGGGCCTTCCAGCGGAGCAGGCGGATGGCGCGGAGGCTGAGCCGCAGCACCGCGTCGTACTTGAACACCAGCTTGTAGAAGGCGTCGGTCATGAGGGCCCCGCTGGGGTCGGCGTGTTTCAGAGCGGCCATCGGCGTGTAGGCCACGTTGGTCTGGTGCCGGAAGGGCGGCCGGGCCGCCTCGATCACCCGCAGCGTGTGCTGCACGGTGGGATGGGACTGTCCCCTTCCTGGCCCTGTCCCCTCATCATCTCCATCCCATCTTCATTCCCGTTACCATTTCCGTCCCATCCCCAACCACATTTCCATCCCAGCTCATCCTCCCCACATCCCATCTCCTTCCCATCCCCATCCCCTTTCCATTCTATCTGCATCCCATCCCCAACCTCATCCCTTTCCTGTCCTATCCCCATTCCCTTCTCCTTCCCATTCCCATCCCCATTCCCATCCCATTCTGTTCCCATTCCCTTCTCCTTCCCATTCCCATCCCCGTCTCCATCCCATTGGGATGGAGGTCTAGGGGAAGGAGTTGTTGGACCAGGACCCCTCCCTGCCCTGCTGCCAGCTGGGGGTCGCTGCTCTCCTCTTTAAAACTAATTGAGGCTTCTCCAGACCCCCCAGTCCAGCCCAGCCAGGGTTTGCCAGGCCAGGGGTGGGGGGTTGTTGGGAAGAGGGCAGCCCCCACCCGCCTGCCCGTCACCTCTGCGATGTCCTCGGGGGTCTGGCCCAGGCTGGCGAAGACGTCCTTGGAGTTCCTCAGGTAGAGGTTGGTGAAGATATCGGCCGTCTCGGGGTCGGTCCGCGAGTAGTCAGCGCGTTCGGCTTCCTCATACAGCTTTGCCTCGAACTCTGTCATCACCGGCCCTGGCTCCACCAAGCTGATCCTGCCCAGGGACGTGGCGCTGGGGAGCCCGGCACCCCCCGAGCCCTCCCACCCCTGGGGGGCCACGCCAGCCCCCAGAACTCACGCCACATTGAAGCGCAACGCCTGCACCACCAGGCTCTCACAGAAACCCTCCACCGCGAACTTGGAGGCCGCGTAGATGTCGTTGAAGACGATACCTGGATGGGGGAGTGTGTGGGGGGGTCCAAGTCAGGGCTGGAGAGGAGCTGGTCCCGCCAGGGTGCCCCATCCCCCCCTACCCTGCAGGCCCATGATGCTGCTGATGACCACGATGTGGCCCCCGCGGCGCCGCTTCATGTCGGGCAGCACCTCCTTGACCAGGCGGACGAGGCCGAAGAAGTTGGTGTCCATCAGGCTCTGCATGGCCGCCAGACTCTGGCACTCCAGGGGACCCGCCATCCCCACGCCGGCGTTGCTGACTGGGGACATTGGGCATCAGTGGGGCATCCCCTGGGCAGTGTTTTCCACACCCTGTGTATGGAGGCTCCCTGGTGCTTGGAAGATCCCTGGTGCTCGGAGGGTCCCCAGCATAGGACGAGAGGGTCCCTGGCACACAAGGTGTCCCCAGTGCACAGTGTCCCTGGTGCAGGATGTCCCTGGCACGAAGGGTCCCTGGCAGAAGAGGGTCCCCAACACTGTGTGCACAAAGGGTCCCCAGCATGGGATGCCCCTGGGTGTGGATGGTCCCTCGTACCCAGAGTGTCCCCAGCACAGGGTGTCCCCAGAGCTGCACAGAGGGTCCTCAGTCCCACAGATGTCCTTGGCATGGATGGTCCCCAGTGCACGGGTCACCCCCTGCTGTCTCTAGCACAGTGTCTCCAGCACGAGGGGTCCCCAGCATGGGGTGTCCTCCAGCGCAGGGCACCTTGGGGAGGTGGCAGGCAGGGGGTTGCTGGGGCTCACCCAGGACGTCGACGTGGCGCCCAGGGATGCTGTCAAGACAGGCGCGGATGGAGCCCTCGTCACACACGTCCAGCTGCTTGATCTCCAGCGTCCTGCCCAGTGCTGGCCCTGCTGCCGCCGCCAGCGCCCCGCTCCTGCCCACGTTCCTCATGGTGGCAATGACTGGGGCGGGGGGTGCAGAGGTGGCTCAGCCCTGCACAAGGGGTGTCTGCTGGGGATTGGGGTGGGGGAGGGAGGGGGTGTCCCAGCACCCCGCTCACCTCGGAAGCGGTGCTGCTTGTCCCGTGCCAGCCGGACAGCCAGCGCCAGCCCGATGCCGGAGGAGCAGCCGGTGATCAGCACTGTCTTGGGAGCCATGGCACAGCCGCAGCCTCTCTCCCTGGCCCCCGGCCTTTAATAGCAGCTGGCCCTGCCCCGGCCCCCCCAAATCCCAGCCCTTAATCCTCCCCTGTTAATCCCCCCCCGGGGATTTGCCAGCGGCCCCGTGGCTGAGCTGCACGTGGTGCCCGGGGCACACAGAGGGGCCTTTGTGCTGGATCCAGGGCACTGTGGGGACACGGCAGGACATGGGGACGCTGCCAGCCACGTGCCCACTGAATGGACACCCCCCCCCCAGTACCCCAACTTTTCCTCTGGAGGGTTCAGGCAGGAGCTCTGAAAAAATAACCTTTATTCTCACTGGTATAAAACACGTCACAGTTCAACTGGCCTTGTGGGGACGCGGGGGACGCGGTGACGCTGTGGTGGGTGACCCCCTCACCCCCCTCCACCCAGGACCCCACTTCTGGGGCTTGTAGACCCCCAAGCCCACCTGGCCTGGGGGTGAGGTGTGCCAGGGCCCTATAGGGACACTCGGGGACACTTGGGGCCGGAGCTGCGGAGGGGGGGAGAAAGTGCTTGAGTGTGGGGGGACCCGGTGGTGCTGGCACCCCAGGACCCCACGGGCAGAACCAGCACCCGGGGTGGTGGAGGAGCTGTCCTTGCTGTGCCCAGCTGGCCCCAGTCCTGCCACCCCATGCCGGGCTGTGCCAAACTGTGCCAGTGGTGCTGGGCTGGGCCAAGCTGTGCCAGTGGTGCCAGTCTGGGCCAAGCTGTGTCATATCGGCAGTGCCAGGCCGGGCCAAGCTGTGCCATGTCGGCAGTGCCAGGCCATACCAAGCTGTGCCGTGCCAGGTGGTGCCAGGCTCAGAGGGCCACACAGGTGCAGTAGTGCCGCAGCTTGCAGGGCAGGATGCCGCGGTTGATCTGGTGGAACTCCACGAGCTGGATGAGGTCGGCGAAGCGGGTCTGCCCATCGTCCATGGTGAAGTAGAGCCGCCCCTCTTCCTCGCTCTGCCAGGGGATGCGGGTCAGGACCCCCCACACCCTGGCACCCCTCATCCCCCCCATCCCCTGCTGCCAGCACTCACCGGCAGGATGAGATAGTGTTTGACCCGCTGCAGGTGGCACAGGGACAGGACGAAGCCCTTGGGGTTCCGCTGGCTCTCCCGCACTAGGAAGAGGCTGTTTGCCCCAGGGGGATGTCACTGTTGGCATCGGGTCTCCTCTGCCACCCCTGTGTCACCCCTGGGGTTCCAGGTACCCCCCCAAAACCCTGGGGTCCTGTACCTCCTGGGAGCCCTGGGGGCCTGTCCCAACCCCCCCTAAACCCCAGGCTCCCAAACCCCTGGGGGCTGCAGATCCCCTGTGAACCCTCAGGGGTCCCAACCCCTTTGGGATCCCTCCCCATCCCCTCTGGCATCCTGCATCACCCCATGAGCTGCAGGGCCCTATAACCCCTGGGGTCATTTACCCTCCAGGCATCCCATGATCCCCAGGGACCCCCGATGACCCCCTCCCCTCCCCCCCCCAGGGTCCCATACCCATCCACCAGTCCCTGCTGGCCGATGAGCTGCTGAGTGTCCTCCCGGGAGATGCGCCCGTGGAACCAGGGCTGGGTGCGGTGGATGGCTGCGGGGAGATGGGCGTCAGACTTGGGGGGGACACCCACCCGGGGGCAGGGACCCCACCCCCTTGGCTGGGACCCCGTGGCTGGGTGCTGCTCACCAGCACTGAGCGGGGAGCTCTGGCAGGTGGCCGGGAGGCTGTACCGGTGCGTCGTCTTCTTCTGGCCGTGCAAAGCAGAGAGCGGGCGTTAGGGTGGGTTTAGGGAGACAGCCCCCCCACCCCTTGCACCCCCTCACACCCCAACTCACCCTCCAGGCCTGTGCCTCCTCCAAGGCCACTGTCAGCACCTCGCTGGGGTTCTCGATCACCCGGCCTGTGCACCCCGAGAAGTCCACGGCCACCAGCGCGTTGCCCGCGGCACTTCTCTGGGGGGGGGGGGGGGCGTGCCCCCGGGGACCCCCCCCGGGACGGGGGGGGCGGGCGCGGGGGGCG
>JANHGN010008149.1:0-10627 GCA_024605025.1 Megaceryle maxima | reverse complement strand
GGTAGAAGACTTTGATTACGCACGTCACAGTGTCTGCTTTGTCTCACTAAATGTAGACCTGTGTAAATGCTTCACAAACTAGGAGGAAAAAGGGAGCAGGATGTAAAGCGAACAAGGCACAGTAATTATACTGTATTTTTTCATTATTAAGCCCAAAGATCAGCAGCCTGATTACTACAACCTTGGCATGCTTCTTGCTTTTAATTTTAGTTATCACCTTTTGATTATAGTTTTATAAACCCTGGAATTATTCTCATTCATATGGTATACAATCTACTCATGTAAATAATGGTAATTTACAGTATGGAAAAGTGAACTGCAATTGTCCCATAATGACAATTTAAGGACAGTTTAATTGCAGTCAGCTCATACATTGCAGGCCACAATGAAGTTGATTATGAATGAAACCCAGAAAAATAAAAATTCCTTTCTGCATAACTTGCTCCATGCCAGTTAACCTTTTCCAGTTTTACCTGATCTACATTAAAAGGATGGCTAAAGGTCTGAAAATTAATTAATCCTTAGTAGAAGAGTCTGTATTTTAGATACTTTTTAGTAGAAAGAACCTAGATATACAAACCTTAAAGACATACAATACCCTAAACCAATAATTAAAATTCCTGCTTATTTTGCAAAGTTTATGTATACTTGTCATTATAGGTCTGTCAGAGTACAAGAAAAAAGTATTTAAAAGGTCATCACTTCCATACACTTAATTTGAGAACATTATGTATGGTGCTAATATACACGATTTTTAAGCCATTTACTCCATATCCTTACTACTCTCTTCTAATTTAAGCCTGCCTTTTGGATTTAAATCTGGTATATATTGAGAGCAATCAATTTCCCTCTTCTAGACTCAACAACACCAATTCCTTGATTCTTTTCTCAGAATGTGCCTGTTAAATGTCTCCTATCATTTTCACTTTACCGTCATTAGGTAGTCTGCAAAAATGATGCCCCATGTTGTATATGTTTACTGATTTTTATGTGTCTCTTTGTATGATATTTGACTGTTTTACAATGATACAATATTTTAAAGTCAAGTACAACAGGTGGCGGTTAGTATTTTCAGTTATTTATTATTACTATTACTTATTACTTTGTTATTATTATTATTATTTCTTTTCAGAACTCACTGGTTGTTAGAGCAGCTGATTATATCTCTCTGCTTCACACAAGCTGCTTCCTATTATTGGTTAATGTTATTCTATATTTTTGTCTTGTGAGAGACATACATTCTTGTCTTGGTACCACCTGACAGTGTAGCAAACCTTTCCTCCATTAAAGAGATCACTAATGGAAATATTGAGATTCAGGACAGGGTCTGTAATACCTCACTTGAAACATGCCTCCACTCTGTCTCTTTGAGGAGTAACTCTATTGGAATTGTATCTACTGAATGTTTTATTGTAATTCTTGTTACTCAGACGTTTGTATCTTACTGTTTTTGCAGTATATTTTGCCTTTTTATTTCTTTATTTATTTTTTAATTTTCTTCTTCCTAAAAATTGTGAGCTCTTTCATTATGTCATACAGGTTGCCCTCTGTCCTTGTATTCTTGACTGACTCATGATTACTGACCAGAATCAAACCTAGAAAATCCCCAGTCACAACTGTCATCTTCTGATAAAGTTGTGCTGTGTTTGTAGAGTGTCTGATACACTAAGAAAGGCTCATGGATGCTATAAAATTACAATATTCTTCTATTGGTGAAAAGTTTTAGGCTATGTCCTTCAACAGAAAATCTTTTCAAAATTATCTGCATAACTTCAGGTAGAGTAGGTTAATCCAAAAGCTTAGAACATAATTTTTATTTCCTCTAAGACTTCTTTCTTCAGGGGTTTCAAGAATCATCCTCCTCTTTCGTCTGTCAGATATTCTTCAGGGAAAGAAAAGAAAAGCTATTATTAACCTTACTATTTCTCTAAAGGTTCTATGTCTCCTAAACTGCTTCTCACACATCAATGTCAGTGATAGCTGTCATGAAGGAGTGTATGTACTGTTCCTTTTGGAACCTTATTTCTAAAAAGATGCACTAAATCTGTTTGTCAGGCTTAAGAAAACATTACAAAAATCAACTTCATAACAACACACTTGACCTGGATGTATAAATTTGCTTTTCTTTCTTTTTGAGAAAGAAAAATGCCATTTAAATTTTAGGCTGCCAAAAGGGGAAGGTAAGATAAACTTGCTAAAATCTGTCTTTCTCCAATGCCATAATATTATATTGCAGTCTATTGTTGCAAGGATTTCATTCTACTTTCCTGTGTGTTTTTTTTTCCAAACCACATCACGCAGCTAAGATTGAGGAAACAGCCTAAATAAATGAGGTTTGGAGTTGCAAACAATCACAGTAAAAGTGATGGAGATCACCTGAATGGGTAAACAGTTCAATGAAAACAGAGGGAGAGTGAAGAGGTCTAAGTGGGTTTATTTGTTAATTATAGCAAAATCATATCTAGGTCTTGGCTATTTCTGAAATATTTCTATCAAAATACAGAAAATGAAGGATATAGGTGCAGTGAATCAATTGTTATGAATCTCAGGTTGAAGCATGACTGTAGAGTATGACTGAGCAGCTTAAACTTAATTTGGAGCTTCAAATTTCACAACCTTAAAATATTTCAGTCAATCAAAACCAAAGGTAAGAGGGATGTTTTTAAAAAAATATAACAATCTGAGAGGACTGTGATAAGAAATATAGGTGATAAGAAATATCACCTCTGTGAGAGGAGAGTGATAAGAAAAGATTAAACAGTTTTAACCCATTAAAATACTTAAGACTTCCCACATATAATTTTGCTACAACAGTTCTTGAAGTTGCCTCCTACCAGTTGAGCTGTAATAAGTGAGTGTGTGCACACTCCTAGCCTGTCCATTTGCAAGAAAATGTGATGGAGTTTAAATCTGAATGAAAAGCACATGCAATCAGTTTACATGTCTGCCATGATGAATGACAACACAGGTAGTCAGATATCAGTCTGATAGTCAGAACAAATGTAATAATAAATATAGTAACAAATTTCAGAATTGTAAAAACAGATTAATGTCCCCTTCCCACAACTGGAATGTAAAATGGTGCCATTTGACAGTAATAAATGATGAATGGGGATTAATAAACTGTCTCAGGCCACCTACCCTGGAACAGGCACATGGTCTTCTTCAAACAAGAACTTATTCAAATGCAAAGAAAAGGATGTTATTGTTGTAGATATGCAGCGGCTCTCATAAGGATAGAGATATCAAAGCTAGAAACTACATGACTAGGGATTTTAAGCATTTTTCCTGGACTAGAATAGACTGAAAATAATTGCTTGTATGCCACAGTGTCATGAGTTTGTAGAGCACCTAGCACAGTGTTGGTATTAGTATGCATTAGGAAATACTTGAGAAATATCTATGAGGCTTTTCTGTAATTAAGGAATAATTAAGCGAGCTCACTGGACCAGCTGTACTCCAGGCTCCACCAAGCTTTGGCCCTGGTAACTCATGATACTGAGGGCTTTCAAGGCACCCTTCCACAGCAGACCTCATGGAAAACATAGAGTTTCACAATGAAGTTGAACAACTTCCAGACAGGGAATGTGTGCAGCCCTGGGTGCCTATCAGTATCAGATGAAAACACACTGTGAAGGTGTCAGTGTCCATATGAGAAGGACCCAAGCTACATCATGAAAGGAAAAGATATGTGGGAAAGCCTAGTCTTTTGAAAGCATGCATACTTCTCAGCAGAAATTAACAGCCTGATTTTAGAGAAAGAACTTCTTCAGCCTGATTTTGATCAGGGTGCTTCAAGGAAATATAAAGAGCAATTAATACGTACACATTGTCACATGATTTATTCTCCAAAATGGTATTTTCACAAAGGCACCTTATTTGTAATGGCTTTGGGGTATTTAGTATTGAATCAGAGAACAGTGGCACAGGTTGACTTCCAATTACTTCTGTGTTTTTCATTTTCTTTCAAACTAACAATACAATGTATTGCCATCTGTCTTTATAAACAGATTGGGGGAGTGAATTAGCTGTGTGACATTTGCTCATGATAGGTTCTTTGCAAAAATATTCTTCAAGAAGCCTGTAGCTGAGTTTAAAGCAACAAGAGAAGAGCCATATGGCTCTCTTATTAAATCGTCAATGGCTTTTGAAAGGAATTGTGACTCCTGGAACATAGTTGACTGAATGCTTTTATGATCTGTAATCATGTTAGTGATCACATTCAGATTTATAGGTTTTCTGTCATGCTTTTAATATATTGCTGTTCATTGAGAAAAGATGATAAAAGAAACAGTGTGAAACAAATATATTTGTTTTTTCTTTATGAAAATATATACTGATGATCTTCATGAAGATATTAAACTTTGTAAAGCCATTGAATTTTATTATATCTTGTTAATATGTAGAGTGACACAGGCTCTATTTTTACATATCCTTTTTTGCCATAGATGTAATTCAATGCATTTTTCTCTCAAAGCAGCACAAACTTTCCAAACCAAAAAACCAAACCTTTTCTAGATTCATAACAGGGTATAAATAGATTCCCAGAAAACACAAATTGCAGTTAGTAAAACAGCAAAATAAATGCATGGAGATTCAGTGTCATTATCAGACTAAAGTTTGCACTTTAGCAAGTCAGCCTCTCTGCCATCATTCCTCCTCTACTGACTCTCTCTACCCATCCCACCTCCCTGATCAGTTTAAGAAAACTATTAAATAGGGCCACCAGTTCCCATGCATTTTGAGATTGAACATAGTTTCCTTCCAGGAATTTGAAACCTTCACAGACTTGATCCAAATATAATGTGGAGTGGATATCTCCTAATCTTTGTTCAAATACCCCCTCAGATTCTGTACTTCTGTGTGCTAGCATTAAATTTTCTTAGGTTGTCCCTCAAGCCACATATGATCACTAAGTGTTGGGTAATAGAGATGTTTCTTAGAAGCTGATAGCTTTCAGTTGGTACAAAATACTCCTACCTTATGTAGAGCACTCTGAATAGAAATAAATACACAATACTGCTCAATCCCAAAAAGATTAAGCTAAGAAAGCCAGAAACTGTTTGTTCCACTTAGCCAGAATGATTCAGTAAAACTGTTTACACACATAAGTGTTTTTCCTTATAATTTATTTTTTCTTTTGCATGGATAGACTTTTTCTGCGCCTATGTGGAAAAGCTTATGTATGCAATTTTTAGTTTCACTAGCTTTAAGTGATGTATGTTTTATATTTAAATAAGGTGTCTATGGTAAAATTTCCTCTAAATTGTTACAAGAACCAATAACTTACTCTTAATATTTCATATGCAAAATACCCAAAATCCTCTAGACTTCTTAAGTCAAACGTGGTTACACAGTAGCCTCCACCAACAGTTGTCTAATCCAGTCATCCAGAGGTGCTGTATTCCCTCTTATGAATCACTAAGTCAGCCATAGTCAGGGTGCTTTTAATAGCAGCTGATAATTCTGAGCATCTTCCAGAAGACTTTTTAGCATGGTGAATGCTCAGGCTGTTAGATGACTAATAGTTGCATGTTCATGTGCAAAATATTCTCTTCCTTAGTTTGAAGGGAACCTTAAAAAAAGCAACTAGTTACTGTTTTGTAAGGAAACATTAGAAGGCATTTAAGGGTGGCTGTGCTACTTCACCTTTTTTAATGCTTTTGATATATGGAGTACTCTTACAATTCATGTGTTTTCCTCTTGTTTCAAACAAAAGAGAGGAATTGCTTGTTTTCTCCATGACAGCTGAAGAACAGTTAACTGATAGAATTTCAAAATAAATCTGTGAGCTTAAAAATTGAGACTGATTTCCAGTAACAATAGGCACATGTGTAGACTAACCTTCCTCTGAGCCTTTCCTCTTCTGCTCCACACATGCATAACACAGTTTTCCTGGACAAACTAATTTTCAATAACTTATGCCAACAAAATCAATGAACTGAGAGATTCTTGTGTTTCAGAATTAAATATCCCCTGTAGGAGATCTCAAATAACTAAGCCAAATTTTTTTTCAACTCTGCCCACAAAGATCTGAAAGTACATTTTACTGGAATTGTAAAACAATTCTTTCATTTAATGAAAGTTTTGTATTTCTTTGTTTCTCCCCAAAACATTTTCATCTGATAGCAAAATTGCTGCATGTTTCATGCACCAAAATGTAATTATTTGCAGGTGATGAGCTATTCTGGGTTATTCACTGTGGACTAGTTTACAGCTTAGCTATAATCTGCAATGAACGCTGTGGGGATGTGAGTTGAGAAGGATTAAGTTGCACAGTATATAAAACCTTACAGGAAGGGAACCCGTGGGGAAAAGGACAGCAGAGTCCTCTGTGCTGTAATAGTGGCTGATGTATGCTCACAGCTGAGGAGATCACCCCTTTGGTTAGTGGTATACATGCATTTATCCTGTTTTGATTATTGTTAAAACATAGAAATATATTATTTTATGTTTGGTGTAAAACAATTACAGTTTAAGTGACCTATTATAGATTTCCTTTGTAAGAGAGACTACTACAGATTTTAAATCCTCAGAGAATTCAGTTGTATTTATAACAGAGGAATGTGTTATTAAAAAATAACACTATATAATTCCAAACAGATGCTAGCGTAATACATTTTTAAAAACCTGAGCTCTACAGCCTTCTTTGGGGAATTTCCCCAGGCCTTTGCTATACTTATGTCCTTAACACCTAGCACCTAACCTAAATTTTCCTGAAATTTAAAATCATTATTTCATATCATGTCCACCATAAGGTGGGGAGAACAATTTCTCCCCTGCTTATCTAGGTTAAAGAACAGAAGTTTATTGAAGACTTTCTCACACATTGGGTTTTTTCAGTATCTCTGATAATTCTTTCCACTTTTCATGAAGCATTTTGCAATTGGCCCAATTTTTCTTTAAGAGTAGTTGCCTAGATTTGGACACAACACTCTAACTAGCCCTTACCGGCACTAGGTAAAGGACAAAAATAATTCATATGCCCTGTCACAACAGAAGTGAAGACAGAAAAAAAGTCTTATACCCTATCTTACAAGTGGGGAGTAGAGGCCCACAGAGAGCAGTTATGTGGCCTGAGCAAGGCACAAAGGAAAGTTCTGGGAAAATCAGGAAATTAACACAGGCTTTTGAGTTCCAGTGAAATGCTTAAGTCACAGACCATTATTTTTCTCAAAGATTAAGCATTAAATGAAGGCTGAGAAATATTATAAAAGTAAAGGTTTAAAAATGAAATTTCTTGATATTAGACATGAGGCCCATGTCTATGATAACCTTTGCCAATGCACAGTTGGGATTTATTCTTCAATGGATTATAAGAAATACTTTCTGATCTTCTTCATGAAAATAAAATTGTACAGGGGAACATTGTGTGTCTGTCACACTTCACAGTTCCATGGTTAGGCTACTGACCCAAGATGTCAGGCTTAACTCTCTGCCTCAGTGTTTTTCTTTCTGAAAAATTTCAAATTAAGTAGAGGAAGAATTTGAACTCAGGTCTACTATGTCACAGGGTAGCTATGAAGAAAGTCTCCTCAAAAAACATTTAACATGAACTGATACATTTCAGCTTAAGAAAATGTCATGTTTCAGCAAAATTTATGTTGTGAGCTAAACTTGTAAATGGAAGCAATAATTATGTTAAAGAAAAAGACTGAGATCTGAATGGATAGAATCAATGGAGCTACATGTATTGATGTGAGAGTAATTGTGGGATAAAACCCACCTTATTTACCTTCATGTGGAAGGAAGCACTCCTTCATTTTTTATTTCCATTTCCTCTACTGGTGTCTGTCATTACTTGCAGAAAAGTTACGGAATACTGGAACACTGGGTATCTAAGTGCAACAGGTGTAATTTTAAGGTCCTCTTTTTTTTTTCTTCAGGTATAGGAAGCAGCAAAACATGGACTGGCTGATGTTAAAAAGTCATCTCTCTCTCTTAAAAGATGACTTTGAATGCTTGGAGAGAGGGAGACTCCATTACCTGCCTGGGCAGCCTGTGCCAGTGCTTGGCCACCTTCACAGTGAAAAAGTATTTGATACTCAGATAGAGCCTCTGTTTGTGCATTTCATGCTCATTGCATCTTGTCTTATCATTGGGCAGCACTGAGAAGAGCCTGGATCCATTTCCTGTACTCTCTTCCATCAGATATTTGCACAAATTGATAAGGTCTCATGTGAACCTTCTCTTCTCCTGGATGAACAGTTCCATATCTCTCAGCCTTTCCTGTTATGAAAGATGCTTCCATCCCCTAATCATCTTTGTGGTCCTTCATTGAACTCTCCAGTATGTCCATGTCTCACTTGTACTGAGGAGCCCAGAGCAGGACACAGTACTCATGTGATCATACTGCAGGAATTTAAAATATATTTCTATGTTACAGAGGCTTGGATTCAGCAAAGTATATGAAATGAAACAACATTCACATTTCTGTATCACCAATATTCTCAGCGAAACAAGTTTTCTTCTACATGTCGGGGAAAGCCAATTCCTTGAACTAACTGTTTTGATTCAATCGGGTATGCAAATTGGGAATCTGACTAGGTGTGGAGAAGGTAAAATCTTCCATAAATGCTTCTGTCACAACACTGCAGCTAACTTAATGGGAATACATTAAGACCAAAGGACATATATTTGGATATTATTATTTGAACAGAAAACACATATATAGTGATAAGTGGAGACTACAGACAGGTAACTTCTCCCCTCTTTCCACAAAAGAAGAAACAGAAGGAATATATTGCTATGAACTGATTCCCCCCTCCCTGATTTTTCATTTTTTTAATGTGATTTAAATGACATGAATCTTTTGAGTGAAATGAGATGAGTTACAGTTAAGGAAAATAAACTTGCTGAAAGCACTACCAGTAGAGACAACAGATTAAGACATAGATTAAATGCACTGCCCATTCCTATTTCCTTAGAAAATCAGATAAGAATGTCTGATCTATCTAACCAAGATATAGCACAGAGAGAATCAACATTCAACTCAGTAACAGACTAGAATATATGAAGAAATTTGTCTTTCATTTGTGTTCTTAGATACTTCCCTTTGTACAACAGAGCTACTTTGTCCCTTTAGAAATGAGTATGTGTAGTGACTGGAAGAACTGTAAACAAAAAGAACAAATCCTCCCCAGCTACTCTGACCATCCAGCTCATTTCCTGACAGTCTGTAGCCTGTAAGAGGAATCTGAGGTACTTGTAAAAGAACAGGGGAAACAGAGACTATTTCTCATATATCCTTCTCCCTTGTGACAGTCACTGTCTTAAGGACCTCTTGAGCAGACATCCAGATGACGGTGTTTAATGGAGCTTTCCTCTGTAAATTTGTCTAATCTATTTCTGAGCCCATTTACACTGCTGACCTCCACAACACTCTACAGCACTAAGGTCCATAATTTATGCATTAAGTGATAAAGTATTTCCATTGAGTGTTTCAAACTTCATGATTGATTGGGTGACCCTTATCTCCTGTATTATAAGAAATAGTGAATAATCACTTCTTATTCAGCTTCTCCAAGCTATTCAAGATTTTATAGACCCCTGTCATATATCTTGTTGCCTTCTATCCATGTTGAAGTCCCCTAGTCCAAGGAGTCCCCTCATACAAATGCTGTTCTAGGCACCTACTGATCTGGGGATTTTATTTTTGTTTTTATTAGTTGGGATTTTTGTTGTTGTTGTTGTTGACAGTTGGTTGTTTGGGGTTTGTTTTTTTTTTGGTAGGCTTTGTAGTTTTATCATAGCTTTCTGATTCTGAAATGAGGGTTACCAGAGTGATACTAAGTATTCAGGATGTAGGCCTGTTGTATGCTTATTATAGCATAGTGATGCTTTCCACTTTCTTCTTTGTTCTTTTCCTATTCATTCCCTTATTTTTTTTTTCCCTTGACTGCTGCTTAGCAATGAGCAGAACATTTACAGAGAATTGTCCCCAAAGACAGAAAATTCTTTCCCAGAGTGATAATATCTATTTTAGAAAGAGCAAGAGCAAGCAGCAAATGCTGAGGTTAGGGCTCTTTGAACACTGGTAGGTGATAGTCTTTCATGTCTAGTAGCAGCCTGCAATAATAAAGATTAGTGACTGAGTTTGAGGCATAATCAAAAACTTCGCATGCATTTCAGCACCCAGCAAACTGTACTTGAGGAAGCACAGTGACACCATAGGCTGTAAGGAGCACTGTGCAGCCTATGCATCATCATATTCCTGCAGACACCTGTGGAGGATGCCATAGAGTCCCTCTGATGTGGGGGCATTTCCTCTGAATCTTGGATAATGTCCACAGTGCTGGGAGAAGTAAAAAAAGCTGAGGATGTCCTCTTGCTCTTCCTGCAGCCCATCAGGGTTTAAAACAGTCACTGATCTCAGGTATATGCAATGTCAAAGTTACAGACATGACTTCCTCTGCTTCCTAAAGATGAATAACGAACAATTCTATGCATTTAATTCAGAACTGGAATAAGTAGCTGCTTCTCTCACTGAAATGTGTCTGCATATAGTAGGTTAAACTTGTCCCTTGCGGGGCGGTGAGGGAAGATGCAGACAATCAATATGATTGGTAAAGCAAGCTTTGTTTATTAGAGATCAGAAGGGTGCTTTTATACAGTCACCTTATTAATA
>JANHGN010008148.1:0-17918 GCA_024605025.1 Megaceryle maxima | reverse complement strand
ATGAGGAAAGGCTGAGGGAGTTGGGTCTTTTTAGTCTGAAGAAGACTAAGAGAGGATCTTATCAATGCTTATAAATACTTAAAGGGTGAGTGTCAGGAGGATGGGACCAGTCTTTTCTCAGTGGTGCCCAGGGACAGGACAAGAGGTAACGGGTACAAACTTCAACATAGGAAGTTCCATCCAGACATAAGGAGGAACTTCTTTACTTTGAGGATGATGAAAGCAGCGGAACAGGCTGCCCAAAGAGGTGGTGGAATCTCCTCTGGAGATACTTAAAACTGGCCTGGATGCATTTCTGTGCAACCTTTTCTCTAGGTGAACTTGACTTGGCAGGGCGGCTGGACAAGATGATCTCCAGAGGTCCCTTTCAGCCCCATCATTCTGTGATTTTGTGATCTTTGGAAAAAATGAACAGGCAACCCCAGCGTCAAGTTCTACTCTTTGGAATGCAGGTAAAGGGAATAGCATAAAATGTAAGGAGTGCTCTTGGCACACTGAATTTTACAGCTACTAAGAATAAGACGGGATCAACTGGAAAAGCTCCTTTCAGTCCTAAAAAGTTCAGGACACCTTTGAAATTACTATAAACATGGGAAATTCATGATGGTCTGTTTTGGTTTTTGTTTTGTTTTATAGAAAACAAAAAATAGATCATATTTGAATTTCCTAGAACTTCAAGATACAGGTGTTCTAATAAAAGTCGCAAACTTTCAGAAAACCATTTCCTTTTGAAAATAATAAGTCTGCCCCAAACAAAAAGCATTCCTAAGGATTTAAAGTGTGTGAAAACTGAAGTTGTAGCAGCAACTATTCTCCCCTTCATATGCTGATTATTATGTGCCTCAAAAATCAGTGTATGAGCAAATAAACAAACTTACCACCTTTTGACTGTTGCAGCTCAGCACAGTTCTGGTGCCGGTTCAGGTTCTGCAGAGCAGTAGCCAAATCAGATTTGCAAAATGCTTTGACCTCACTCACAATGGCTTTATTACATAAATTTTTATCATCCCTAGGGAAAGAGAATTAATTAATTTTCAGTTGACAGAAAACTGACACTGCATAGTAAGTGATAAAAGCAACACTCTAATAAAATTGTCTTTGGTAAGCTTATTATTGGTGAGCTTCGTTATACATGAAGTTTTCTTTCCCAAGTAATTAGAAGCAGTTAAATACATTAAAGCTGAAAATTAACTAAAGTATCTATTCTGAAAATAATTAGAAACATACTGAAAAATGTCTCTGGGTCTACGGTTGCTTTAAGGAAAAAACAACTATAAATACTATACACTAAATAAATAAAGCAATAATGGGTAGTTGTTACGATCTTCGAATGCAAGCAAAGCAATTAATGCTAAGTAATATCTTATATTGCTATGGTTCTATCAAAGACCAAAGCAAGCTGTTCACAGCACCTGTCAAGAATATTTAAACCCTTAAAATCTATGTAAAAAATTGAGAATCATTACTCAGAAGTCAGCTGCTACCCTCACAAAACAAGACCAGAGGCAAACCCATCTCCATCTTCCCTCTTTCTAAGAATAACTCCTGACAATGTTTATCACTGTTCCCAACCAGGTGAGCAGAAACAAAAAGTATCTAACTGGGTCTCAATCATTGATACAATTTTTTATTTATTTATGGAATATTTTTAATAAGAAATTGGAATAAAATCTGAGAATGGTACAGTTTAAAAAGTTCCAAAAATTGAGTAATGAGTAAATGTAATTTTACTTCAGCCCTCAAGCACATGAAGGCAATTAAGTCCACAATCTCTGTGGTTTATTATATCCCTCTACTCTAGCTTTTCAGAGGGTGATTGCTTGTCCAAAAGCTTACTTGAGAAGTACCTCTTCATTTTAAAATACGATTTGAAAATAGTGCATTTGGCATGAGACTAACTTAAACCTCATAAGAGACCCAAAACTATACAGGAACTTACGTGCAGAGTATGACGACAGCTTGAGGAAAGAGGTTCTGATACTGCAGACAACACTGTAAAACACGATCATCGTTGTTCTCATCACTCAGACCATCTGCAAATTTAGTTAAGACAGTGCTGACAAGCTCAGGAGTAACAGCCTAAGAAATACTTCAGTGTAGTCATGGTACTTTTTTTTTTTTTTTAAATTGAATACTCGCCAGATAAAGACAGAAAGGTGTCACCTGAACAGAAATCTGAGCCTTGAGTTCTTAGGTACAACTCAACACTGCTATGGTTTTGCCAGAAAACATCAAGTGAGTCACATGTAAAACCAAAAGCACACAACTTACCCTTAGCTCATAGGTAAAAGTAACTAGATTATTTTTCATTAAGTAATTCCCCACTTCTAAAAATGAGAAATAATTGATAAAACAATAGTGAACAATGCACTAATATGCATAAAGAAATTCATACTATACCCTTAGATATACTCTGAATGCTGCTGTAAAGCTATCAGCTAATTTTAATTAGCAAACTGCAGCGTGAAGACTGCATTGAACTCGTAATGCTAAGGTGAACTGCAATGGTTAAGTCCCCAAAACAAACTGATTGCACATGTATTACACATTTTTTGAGAAGCAAGCTGCATGGATTGTCCCCACAGTTTGGAATCTTGGTTTTTGAGACACTTGTAGATGAACTGGACTGCAGGGATAGCTTTGTCCCGAACGTGCTGTAACATTTTCCCCTTCTTCAAGTTGTCCAACTCTTGTAGAACAACCCAGGGAATTATTAACGCAAGTCTGCCAACGCCTGGAAGAAGAAACAGATAAAATATAACATAACCAAAAAAGCAAAAGACATTTTGAAGAGCCATGTAGGCTACTACAGATAACTTATGTAAAGATGATCTCTGAATTATAAGTTCACACTTATTATTTTTGCCAGTAGTTTTCAAATTCCATGCTCAAGAGTATTAAACAATGAACAACTGGAAAAGGGCAAGTTCCCACTTTCTAATCTAAACTCAAACTGGCACTGCATTGGTAAGAATGACAATACCAGGCAAAAAAAAGGAAGACAATTTTAATCAACAGAATACTTTGACAAGTTTGTAGTAATATTACAAAGTATATTTGCAGCAATTATCATCTCATCACACACTCACTGGAAGATGTTGAAGCAAAGTGACATCAGTTGGACTTGATGATCTTGAAGGTCTCTTCCAACCTAAAACATTCTATGATACTACGATTCTCTGTAGCTATAAGCATAGTAGGTTCTACTCTCACAGCTGAACTTTACTTAAGCAGCAGCTGTTTGGGTTCATAGAAGCTGCCTCTCCAATGCAAGCCCCTGCCTCTATCTGAAACTTGCTGCCTGTTTAAGGAACATAGGTTTGGTTTTCTACACATGGCCTGAAGTTCTTACACATCTTTTTTCTTTTTTTTTTTTTTTTTTTTTTTTTCTCTCTTAAAGTGCCTTACTGATCACCATGTATTTACATACCTGGTATATCCTCAGCTTTCAGGGATCTGACAAACTCCAGGTGACTAATCATTATATTTGTGTCAATCACCACTAATAAGTTCAGACCAGAAGTAAAAGCCTCTGGGGAGACAAAAAGGAGGGAAATAAAGAAAAGAAAAAAAACAAACCAGTTGTGCTTAGCCCATTAACCAACTGTGATTAATTGCAAGTAGATAGCACAGAACAGCACATCACAACCTACCAGCAGAAATATTTAAATCTGGTTCTGGAAGATCTATTTCCATACTTGTAAGTTCTCCACACGTCTGTACTACAGACAGTGCCATCCTCTTCTCAACACGAGCAACATGCAAATCTTCAACTATCTGCATCTACAATGACAAAAATCTGCATGTGTAAAATTTGTGTCACTTAAGAATTTTTCCCCAAAGCCACTTTCATAATAATGCTGTTATGTTAAAACTGACTAAAAATGAGGCATGAAACATTTTAAATCGGTACAGCAAATGTAAAGCCATGAGAACTTCTGTACATCCTCTGCTATAAGGCATCCACAGAAGATGTCCAAACTGTGGCCTAGAAGAAAGATTTGTTTATGACCTTTCTACCCAAAAATCTTTGTTCCATTTTTCATTGCGTAAACTGCAAGACTCCTGACAGGGGTTTCTTAAAAACAATATGGCTCATTTTCAACTTGAAGGTTAGAGCATGGAAAATGAGATAGCTAGCGTGTGTAAGCAGCTATGAAGCAGCTATGTTGCAGGGAATAACAGAAAGACTATCTCAGAAAGATCCTGATTAGTAGTACTTGAGCAAGTTTGTTTAGTATTTGAAACAGATGCTCCACATACTTTGAAATCTAGATCATAAAGCAAGAATGTAAAATACTAGGAAAGGTCATGGAATTGTCCAGCTACACAGCCTTGGTGCTGTAACTTTTTACTACAACTTAGAAGTGTTAAATTAAAGCATTACTAACCTCTTGGTCTGTTTCTGGGTTCTGACTGTCTTGAGGGGGTGGAAAGACTTCAAAGGTCTATAAAAGAATAAAAAAAAACCCAACAACATACCAGTAAAACAAAATATCAAGGAAGGCTGAGGGACAATCAATCCCCATGTCAAGACCTTTGGAATACAGCTCTTTTGTGTTAAACAAGTTTATCACTAACCTTTTGCACAGACTTTATGTCCTCACTTTCTTGGTAGGAGTCAGACGTGCACGGGACCTCAAAATTCTAGAAACAAGTAGGAACAGAAGGAGAACACTTATCGGTCTTCTAGACTGCTTTTGGAAGAACACTGAATATTCCCAAGGGAACTGAATATATAACATAAAGCATATTTTCCATATCCACAAAGAAGCATCTCCAGTCAAAAGGGCTTAGAAGGAGGACTTTCTTTTCAAAGAAATATTGTGGTTTACACTGTAAGTCTAATTTTCCAATTTCCTAATTTCTTGTGGGTTTCTGACTACATGATTCTTGCTCTGGGCTTGCCCAGGACAAAGACAGACATGAGCTGAATGGAATGAATGGAGCAAAGGGTCACTAAGGTGGTGAAAGGACTGGGGCATATCACAGAAGAGGCTGAAAGACCTGGGACTGTTTGGCTTACACAAGAGAAGGCAGAGTCTTATCAATGTTTACAAATATCTGATGGGAGGGGGTAAAGAAGATGGAACCAGCTTCTTAGCAGTGCCCAGTGCAAGGACAAGGGGCAATAAGCACAAACCAAAACACAGCAAATTCCCATCTGAACATTAAAACCCCCACTTCTTTTACAGTGAAGGTGCTTGGACAGGCTGCTCAGAGAGCTCATGGGGTTGTCAGATATTCAAAGCCTGCATGGACGCAGTCCCCGGCAACCTACTCTGGGTGACCCTGCTTGAGCAAGGGGGCTGGACTAGATGATCTCTAGAGGTGCTTTCCGACCACAACAATTCCAGGATTCCATAGGTAATTACTATCTTTGTACACCCACAAAGTGATCACATTACTGTAACAGGAACTGAAGTCTCCAGAAATTCTAGGCATGTTAAAGAAGACAAAAAAAAAAAAAAAAATCCACAAAACACACTCAAGATAAAGTTGAGGTGCAGAGACAAACACAAGCCAGAACTCAGAAAGAAACTGCAGTCGAATGTGAAGTTGTGCAGGAAACGCACAAATTGAGTTTTAGATTTACAAGTAGTACTCCTGGTACCACTTTGCCAGCAATGAGCACCTGTTCAGCAGGCAAGTTTTCATTGGTTCAGGTTACTCATTCAAAAAAATGATACAACTATGTCTACTTAAAACACATGCTGTTGACTAATTCCTAAACTGAAGTATTCCACACCCCCAACAACAGACTGAAGCTATGAAAGTGTATGTGCAGGCACAAGCCTATTACACAAGACCTTTACTCTTCTAGTTTGCTTAACCATTCAGCAAAGCAGAGGAACACTAACATGCTTTACACTGGGATCAGAAAAATCCACCTACTTTGCTATGAAATCCCATATTAAATCTGTAAGAAGACAGTCTGCTTACATGAAAACCACACGCCATTCAGAAGCGAGATTGAAACATCTACCTGCATAACACAAAGAACTGGGTTCTCATTACCTGATTAAAACATAACGCAGCGGCTTCCAAGTCCCTTTCATCAGTCCCTGAATTACCAGGAGCTTTATCAGAATCATCATCCGTTTTTTTCCGTTTACAAGAGTCCCATCGTTCTGGCGTTTCAGCTGATGGTGTCTGTTTATCCATATGGCGTTTTTTAGTAGAAAATTCCTGATATTCTTCTTCATCATCCTCTTCTTCCCAAGGCCTAGGTAACGTACTTGACTTCTTAGAGAAGTGCCTGTGAACACGCACAGTCCCTGTCGAGGTGTGAGCTGACTTTTTTGGAATTCTGACATCTTCGCTCCTTTTTCTTGATCCATCTGCCTTTTTGTGTGGTACATCTGCATCGTACACAGGTGACTTAAGTTTTTCCAATGTAGTTTTTTCCGCTTTAAGCTTTAGTTTGCAGAGTTCAGCTTTCTCTGCCTTTTTCTTCCGTGCCTTGTCCCTCTGAAGTTCAAAGCTATGCCAGAGTCTTTTTCCTTCTGTTCCATCAAAACGACTTTTGCTATAACTTGCCCCACTAGTACTCACTGCATCAGGAGTGTGTGTACTTTTTCCATGCTTAATTTCTTTGGCTTTAAATTCAATAACTACTTTCTTTTGCTTTTCTGTTTGGATTAAAGAATTTTCTGTGGTTTTGCTTCTATTAGGAGATTTTTCTTGGGATTTACTTGGAGATTTTCCTTGGGATCTATTCAGAGATTTTCCTTTGGATCTACCATCAGTGCCATGAGAAATATTAGAATTTTGATCTCGCTTCTTCTCTTTGCCATCTTTCTCTGTTTTGGATCTAGAGAAACAGTACCAAAAAAAAAAAAAAAAAAAAAAAAAGCAATGTCAAAGAACATAAATAAACAAACAAGGCTGCACCTGATTTAGGCAGTTACAGCTAAATATTTACGAGTACCAGTGGGGTCTGTTTTTAAACATGAACCTGCAGCAACATCTGTCCTTTAGAATACTTTGATACAACATTTAGAGTATTTACATTTTCCTTATCTTAGCGTATGAAATAAAGAAAAAGCTTTTTCTGCATCCACTGCCTATTGGTTGGAAAGATGCCCTACAAAGTCTGGTTTCACCTTATCACACAGATAAGTTTAACAACAGATTAATGATACATGAGATGAGCCACTTGAAAATTTGAATGTGCAGCAGAGCTTGGTCACACAGAGACAGATCCCACACTGCTTTCCAAAAGTGCAGGATAAACAGGCTGGAGAACTTGGAAAAGGACCAACTGATGGGAATACAATCACATTCTGCAAAAATCATAGAGTCATTCTGGTTGGAAGAGACCTTCAAGATCATCAAGTCCAGCCATTAACATGCCACTGCCCAGTTACCACATCTCCACAGCTTTGAAACCCCTCCAAGGATGGGGACTCCACCACCGCTTTGGGCAGCCTGGGACAGGCCTTCACAACCTTTGTGATGGGTAATTGCTTCCTCATGTCCAACCTAAACCTTCCCTGGCACAACCTGAGGCCTTTTCCTCTTGTCCTATTTCTTGTTCCTTGGGAGAAGAGATCAACCCCACCTGGTTCCAACCTCCTGTCAGGGACTTGTGGAGAGCGAGATCTCCCCTAAGCTGCCTTTTCTCCAGGCTCAACAATCCCAGGTCCCTCAGCCACTCCTCACAACACTTGTGCTCTAGACCCTTCCCTAGCTTCACTGCCTTTCTCTAAACATGCTCCTGTCCCTCAATGTCCTTTTTGAAGTGAGAGGCCCAAAACTGAATACAAGATTTGAGGTGTGGCCTCCCCAGTGCCCAGTCCAGGGTAATGATGCTTGCCCTAGTCCTGCTGGCCATACCAGTGCTGATCCAAGCCAGGGTGCTGGTGACCTTCTTGGCCACCTGGGCACACGCTGGCTCACCTTCAACCAGCTGTTGACCAACACCTCCAGGTCCTTTTCCACCACACAGTTTCCAGCCACTCCTTCCACAGTCTGGAGCATTGCAGGGGGTTGCTGTGACTGTGCTGGATGCGGCACATGGCCTTGTTGAACCTCTTCTCACTGGCCTTGGTCCATTGATCCAGCTTGGCCAAATCCTTCTGTATAACCTCCCTACCCTCCAGCAGATCAACACTCCTGCCAAACTTGATCTCATTTGCAAACATACTGAGGGTGCCTTGATGCCCTCGTCCAGATCATTAAGTTACTAATATAAGATATTAAACAGAACTGGGCCCAATACTGAGCCCTGGACAATACCACTTGTGACAGGCTGCCATCTGGCCAACATATGAATGATATGAAAACTGAATAGGAAACTTTCTTATAAGAGCAGAGAAACAACTCAATAAATTTATCATTTAAAATATCCAAAGAAAGTTTCTATTCTATTCTATAATAGTTAACATTAAAATGTTGGGGAGATAAATGCCATCTGACAAACTCATGTAGGGCAGGTAACTTAAATGCATCGATGGGCATCCAACTTCTGCCTTAGGAAATCCCAAACTGGCTCTTAGAGGCTGGAAGGGTGGACAAGAAGAAAAATAATTTTTTACTTGCATTGTTTCATATACTCATTCCCATGAAAGTCCTACTGGCCACTGTCAGGGATGGGGTACTGGACTGGGCAGAGTTTTGGCATGAACACTGTTACTGGTGTACGGTTCTATCATACTGTCCTAAAAGTGCTTAACAGGATGTACATACACAAGTTACATATCCCACAGCTTACAGCTCCACTCTAACAAAGTGCAACAAGATATTGCCATGATTAGGAAGTAATCCTAAACTTTTCCATCCCAGGATTAGTGAGACTATTCTTACTTTCTAGGAAGCAGTTTTCATACACTGTTGACATTTACTACGCTCGAGGTGAAAGATTGATTGCTTTGCCTTGGAGTCAATTACCTCAGGCATCAGGAGAAAAATGATCTTAGGACTACAGGAATCTATTAGAAATACTAAGATCACTGCAGAACTACCCTACAGACTCCACTGGAATCTTTTTTGTAGTTAACAAAACATGTAATATGCAACAAAAACCAACAAGGTAGCATTGAAGACAAAACAAATTGATCTTTTATGACAGTAGCATTGGAAGGATGCAACTCCTACATCATCAGAAGTATAGCAGCATACATTGCAGTTAAAAATAAAAATTCCAAACTCTGTCTTCTCAACTAACTCCAGTTTAGACAGAACCCACTAATTAATGCAATACCATCACTTCATCAGTTAAAATACCATATTTTACTTGAACAAGTAGAACAACATTATTAAATTCAGTATTAAAAAAACCCTGTGATGTTTTATTACTAAGTCGTTCCATTTAATAATAGAGTGAGAATTTACCTCCGAATTTCTGTCTCTCCTTTCACAGTGTGGCAATAAGATCTTGTGTCTTCAGAGTCCTGAAAAGAAAAAAAAAAATCCAAGAGCAAATGGCAGTTAAAAAAACCAAAACCTCTTCAGATGGAACAAGCTATAATTTCATACAGATTCACTATGAATTTGAATAAATTAACCTTGTAAAAGGCAGCCACATCCCTTGCTGTAAGTTAACATTTAAGTTTTGTTGAAATTAATAACGACACAAGGGGAAAAAGTGAATGTGGCACAGTCCTGGGTTATTAATTAGTTGAGATTTCTCTATTTAACACATTTAGTATTCATATGTCTCATGGAATCTACATGTTTATCAGTATATAAAAATATACTTTTTTTTCTATATTTATAAAGATTATTAGGGAAGAAAATGTTACCTGAAGACTGCTTCCAGCCAACCCCCCTAGGTAAGGCCAGTGAGAGGATATGTCTAGGGGAGGGTTTTGGGCAGAAGTGATGTGTTACTAATTCTCTTCAGATTTACTAATGAGGTGGAACGGTGTGAACCTACAGTTACATCAGCCTGATGAAGAGAGTCCCCAAAAAAAGAACTTGAACAAGCCTTGCTTCAAAAGCAGTTATGTCACTGCTTGGCACATCTACATCACAAGCTACATAGCATTCATGTTGGGGAGTAACTGGAAGGCGACTGATGAGGTCAGAACAGAAAGTAGTTCCTTAGCACAGCTATGGGAGAGAACTGAGAGCAGCAAACTGACCGACTCTGCTGAGAGGGACTCTGCCCAACAGGGCAGTTGATTTTTACATACCTTTGGGTTATAGGACTCAGTTTTCCTAGAACTACAGCAGGGCATAGGAAATTACAGCAGAGAATAGTAACACATGAATCACTTCAGATAAGGAAGCTCCAGGCAGTACATGCTTTTACAAATAGTTCACTCCTTCACTAATTAGGTCGTGTTGACACCGTGAGGCCATTAGGTCACTGCAGCAGAGATTCTCCTAACTGGAGAGGCCTGCAAAGGCCTATGAGGCCTTACCTATTTTATTTCCCCATTAAGAAGCACTTCATTAAAAAAAGGGTTGCAGAAACCAGTGGAGTCCTAATGAACTAAGGAAATTTTGAGACCTTCTGTCTGTTGTTGGTTCTGGGACCATAACAGCAGTAAAAAGGATTGCGTCGTAACTTAGGATACTGTTAAAGGCGGCTGCCACCAAGGATCATATTGATGCAACTTGCTGCAGGAAGACCTGTTCAACTCACAGGATTATAATCAAATAGGAATCAAAAGGGTTTTATTGGTTTATTAACAACTTGACTGCCAATCTGTGGATCAATATTAGTAATACAAAAGCAAGAATAATAAGCCATAACAAAATGATCCCAGATCAGATGACTTGGTGGTACCACAAGTTTTAATCTCACACACCTACACTTCAGCAGTCAAGCTGTTGAAGATGTAGGTGCTTCAGCCATGAGTACTTCCCTCAATCTGCTAATGCACAAACTGGTGAAAAAGGCCACCCACAAGGTCACATAAGCACACCCAAGGGATGGGACCCTACGGAATGTCCCCCTGCACCGTCACTCCACCACCTGGAACACAGGCTACTGAGTGTCCAGCAGCAAAGGTGCTCCATCAGAGCAGGTGGAGATTGTGATGCTGGACAACTTCTGGCACTATCAAGCCTCGTTCGACTGCTGCTCAGTTACTACTTTCTTTCTTCAAGCACTAATCCCCTAGAACCACAAGTTTTCATAGTTTAAATATTTCTTTCCAACCCATCTCCTTATTTTCACTTAATTTGGTCATCTTAAGTGAACTTTCTTACTGTTACTTCCCTCTTCTCATTATCAGTTTAGGGTAAATGTCCCCTTGAGGCAGACAGGTTTTGGTGCTCTGTTCCAAATCCCATGGCTACCATACTACCCAGTGTTACCCAGGCTATGTTTGGTATTATTACTTTGGGTTCCCACTGTTGCCTGCACTGGTCAATGTCTGACTATAGTAACATTTATTGTTGTCTCAAACAGACTGAAGTCATGCAACAATTAAAACTCTTAATTCTTCAAATTGGTATAGGCATTTAGCAAAGGCAAGACAGCTACAGAATGAGGTTAAGCTAAGTTTTTACCCTTTGTATTACATAAGTAAAAAATGCCCACCACGCCTTAGGATAAGCTAATGTTAGAAGACAAATAATAAGGAACCGAGAAGAAAAAAAAAATTAATTACAAATACTAGGCTTTGAACAACACTTTTCACATGAACAAAAGGCTTCTAACATGTATAACTCAGTTTATAAGACCATAGTATCACACTCATTTATAAACACACCCAAGCATTTCTGGAGACATTTGTGATAAGACAAGTAAATGCTCACTTCCTATGTACTTGTTTGGAACTAAAGTAATCTTCAACCTGATTATTTCAATTCTGTGCTTTGGTTAAAGTTGGCAGTTAACTTGCTTAGCAAGAGTAGCTGATTGGTGAAGCCTTGGGCTGCAAGGTGTAACCCAGAGATGGGTGAACTTAGGCTGAAGTCTTTCTTAGTCACAAGAAAAATGGCCAGGAGTAGTTTTGTATAACTCTGATACATCGTTACCAAGCTAATGAAATGAGATTATATAAATGTTAATGAAGATTGTGTGCTTAGCAATATATATTAGTGACCGTTAAGATCAAATAAAAGTAATTGTAACTCAAGGGACTGAAGAAAAAGCTCATTCTACCTGGAAGAGGCAGAAGTTGGATGAGCATCATGTGTAGATGGAACAAGATGATTGTGAAACTGTGTAAGCAGCTAATGGCACTTGCACCAAAACTCCAATCACCAAAGCAACCATTAAACAACGTGCTTGGCTAAAAGACAACACACTAGTTGTGTGAACAGGTCCATGAACAGCTGATGGAATAAACCGTGAGGCTTTAAAAAGCACAGAGAAACAACCAAGGAGGGCCCACGCCAGAGCCACCCAGCCTGAGCTGACCCTGCTGCTGCAACGTTCTATTTAAAGTATCTATTTTTATGAGATTCGATGCCCAAGATCCTGCTTCGGGAGACCCCGGGTTTGGACTGCACTTTAATGACACCTTACAAAAGCCAAGAGGGAAAAAAAAACCTACCAAAATTAAGTGTGGATGTCTAAGGCTGAAAAGGGATGTGGCAAGTTTGTCTCATACAACTGGAGCTAGAAAAGTTGCAAACATCTCAAGCAAAGGCCGGATATGTGTCAAAGGCCAGAAATAATGAGATGAGAGACAGATCAGGCCCTGTGGAGGCAGAGCAGCAAGGTGTCTTCCTCTACTTCCTTTTGGGGTTGAAGATCAGTTTGAGACAGGTTCAAACCTCAGGCTAACTCCTTATGGGGGCACCTGACAGAATCAACCACCCAAGACCCTTGCCATCACCCCTGACTCATTTTGAGAACTTGCTGGAACAACCTACTGTGCAGATGGGAAGCAGCTGCCACTCCAAGGGTGGTCCTGAACTGAATAGACTATATAAAGGTGAGCATGCACACTTACCCTTGTCAACCCTCCACCTGCGGATCAAGATACCAACTGAAGACAACAGTGCTGGATCCAAGGCTGGTGGAACCTCTCATCTTCTATCTACCTCTTTCCCTCCTTTTCTCTTGACCTTTTTCTCAGTTTTGTCCCAAAGCAGTTGATCGGGAAAGAAAACCTGCGCCAAAATACTTTTATCTGCAACACTTGCTGATGGTTGTTAGGGAAAATCAGTACACTGTTTTGCATTGTTTCTGTGAGCTAGTGTTGTGGTGACCTCACTGACATCACAGCCCTGTCGGACAGGGATGAGATTTTCGGTTAGTGTTCTTTTTGGGGGATTACAAAGATTCACCTCCCTCACTGTCCACTGAGTGGGATGAGACAGTGGATTTATACAACTCCTGGTTTACTGAGTAGTGTACTGCTGGCAGAAAATACCTTCCCAGAAGGGGATAAAACAGTAAGAAGGGGAAGCTACTTACAAGCGTGACCAGAAAGATGATCACTCCAGAAGCACCCACATTTTATAAGTGATTCAGTCAAAGTTTTTCACTAGATACAAATATGTACCAGAGTATACTAAGAATTTTAGTCAGTGATTTAAGTCTCTGTGGTTAAAAGGAAATATTTGAGAGTGGCTTGCTAAAATGCTGCAAAATACAAATTACAATTAATCGGGAAATTAAGATATATGATCCAAGACAAAGCATAATCCAGGAAAACAGTAGTGATTTCAGTAACAGTTTTAACCTCAACTTTCCTCTGCCAGGAAGGTATGCGAGAAAATAAATAAATAAATAAACCTAACTCTTCTTTTCTGATACTTTTTTCCCTCCAAAGGCTGAGTAGTGTGAATAAGCTAGTTATCAAGCTAGAACTTGCAGTTATGTGACCAATTCAACCCTCCTGCTGTTCTCCACTACCCCACCTTTAAATCTGATCACAAGACTGCTAAACAACTCACAATATAACAATAACAGTAATAATACAGCTGCTCCTACTTCATCATCCTGGCCATCCAGACAGTCTTCCTTTCCAGTTAATTTCTTCAGTTTCTTTTTAAACATCTTCAAATCCTAAGAAAAACAATGTTGCCATTATATATCTCAAGATTTTATTTCCAGTTTATATAAAAAACCCTAAGTTTTAACTGCATAGAGAAAAAACTATTCCAATAGTCTTCTCCTTTTCTCATTACAGAGCCACAGGACATTTCAACAGAGTTAATTTAGATCTCACAACTAAGAGAAATTCACAGGAGGGAAAAAAAAAAAAAAAGCAATTATTCTACCATCTACTGCAGAGCTACATTTTGTACCAGTAAACATACCGGACTGATAGACAAACATCCTCCTTTAACATTTAGTCATACAACCCTCAAGTTTTAAAGCAGTTCAACTATGCGACTCTCGCCTCAGCCCCCCCTTACCCTTCGCCGGGGGTGGAGGTAGTATCACTGTATGTCCCAACAGCTACGCCACCCTCTCTACACAACACGACTCTTGCGAGCCTGCATAGGGCTTGCGAACGACCAGAAGGCTGTAAGAAAACTCCAACAGAAGCTCCCAAGTCTCTGGAAGTGAATTTCAGAGTCAGCTACCCAGAGCAGCTACGGAAAGTAGCTCAACCCTAGAGCAGAGAAGATCAAAAGTAAACGGCCGGCGGGTTGGAGCGGCTGAAACAAGAGCTGCGGCTCCTCCACGACCTCCCGCACCCAGCACCACGGGTGTAGCGAGGGCAGACACACGGGGAGCCCCCCGGAGCCCCTCAGAGTACAGCCCGGCCGGCCGGCCGGCCTCCCCCACCCCACTGCCAGCACCCTCCTTCCTTCCCCTTCCACGCCCTCCTTCCCCCTCCTCGGCAGCAGGGCACAGGGCACCCCCCCTCACCGCCAGCTCGGACGCACCCTCCCGTCGAAGTTGACAGCGGCTCCGCACCCCCAGTTCCGGGCAGTTTTAGGCCAACGGTTCTGGCGGAGAGGCCTCAGTGATACCCTGAGCGCAACCCCCGCTCTTGGGCCGCACACTTCCCTGTCAGGCACTGCCCTGCCAACCCCCGCTGCCCCTGCTCCTGGCCCCGCCCCAGCCGCTCCCCGCCGCGGGGAGAGCTGGGCCAGGCCCGAGCACACCCGGAAACCAGAGCCCCGAGCCGCTCTGGGAAATGTAGGCGACAGGAACCCGCCTTCTCTCCTGCCGTACGTGCCGGGTCGCCATCGTCGAGCCTCCACGCCCGCCCGCCCGCCTCCCTCTCTCAGCGCCGCCCCCCTCTCAAACAAGAGGTGTGTGGGAAGGGCAGCGTGCATCACTACCTCACCTCGCCTCTCTTCGTCCGCTGCTGGTTGCTCTCCGGAGAAGATGGCAGCGGCGGAGGCTGCGGAGGCCTCGCTGGCGCAGCTGTCCGCTGAGCAGAGTGAGCTGAGGCGGGAGGACGGTGCTGAAGAGAACCCCAAAGGCGGCGGCAGCGAGACTGCAGCACTCAGTGAGGGCCGCGTGCGGGGGGGGAGGGTGTATGTGGAGGGTTGGAGCCGGGCCCTCCGTCCCTCTCTGAGGCGAACTGTGCGGCCCCGCTGTCCTCGGGAGGCGTTGAGGGTGGGTGGGAGCCGGGCCTGCCGTTCTTCTTTGAGGCGAACGGCGCGGCCCCGCCGTCCTCGGGAGGCGTTGAGGGTGGGTGGGAGCCGGGCCCTCCGTCCCACTGTGAGGGCAGTGGCGCCCGGCTGCAGCCCCTCTTCCTGGGGCTGCGCAGCCCCACTGTGCCCGGGAAGCTCTGAGAGGGGACGGTGGGGTGAGAGCCGGCTTCATCCGCCTCTGAGAGAAGCAGCGAAGCGCCGCCGTGCCCGGGAGAGGAACTGGGGGCGGGCGAGCGCCATGAGAAGCGCGGGAAGGAGAAATCCCTTCATAGCACCTCGTGGGAGTTTGAATTTATAGCCGGGCGCTTGGAGCCGCATTCGCGCCGGCTGCTTTCTCTCTCCGCCTGCACCATGAAAGTCCCGCAGGGTGAAGGAAGGCCCCGTTTTCCCAACTCTCTATAGAATGGGGCAGGCAGCGGGGCCGGGCCACGCGTGCTCCCTGCGGCGGCCCGGCCCGGATCGGGGGCTGAGCTGTGGCGATGGGCTCGGCGCCTCCGGGAGCTTGGAAACCGGGAGCTTGTCTCGCCCTTTCCTCCCTTGAAAATCTAACGAGAGAGTATTTTTTCATTATTATTATTACTTCCAACTCGTTTCCAAGGTCCCGTTAAGGGTGGGGGAGACGGAGAGACGGCTCTGTGTGCCACAGTGCCCCTGCCCCACACGTTTTCTCCTCACCATTTTTTGCCAAATATGTTTAAACTGATTGCGGTGCTTTTCCAGCCGCGCCAAATGTGCTGTTGCTGCCAGTCACTTGCTACTGCAGTCTTAAGAGGTTAAGCGAATGGACTCTTCTAATTAATAAACCCAAGCAAGTATTCTTCAGGCACTTTGAAGGATCGTTATGTTTGTGCATCATCATCGATTCCTGATGGGAATTTAAAAAAAATCCTGTAAGCTTGCTTCGGTAGCAGCATACTTTTCTTGATCATTTAGTATGAAAGTTTACCCATCTTTGTATATACAACCTATATGTACATCTCCACATGGGTTATTATTTCAACCATTTTTGACCTATACTCTGTTCTAAAGATGCAGACAGTCCAACGCTGGTGACTTATGTCACTGCTATACTCGTCACTATCCATGTTTGTAGGGTTTTAACTGGTTTGTTTGTTTGTTTGTTTGCTTTTTCCTCACAGCACGTGTAGTCATAATCAATCACAGTTCTTAAGGATTTCTTATCCAAAAATCCATTTACTTCATTTGCTTTCTTTCTATTAATAGTGTAGAAAGTATCACCAGGCATCTTGTGTATTTTTAATTGAGAAATCTTACATCTTTTTTAACTGAGAAGTAGGCTGGAAATACAGGTTTCTCTCAGGTGAGTTGTCAGCTTGAAAACAGATCAGTGAGAAATACAGCAACGAGTAGCAGTGCTCGTCTCAATGATACTTTAAGGTGGATAGAATAATTTTATTCTTCCAGTCTTTCCAAACAATTTCTCTAACCCCTGTCTTGAGGTATTTCTTCCATTTCCTCTCTGTTTTCTTTTAATAATAGCAAAGATTTGTATCCAGCTGCAATGTTTAAAAGCAAACAAACAGAAAACCCCAGGGGAATCCAAAGAGCTGCTATATAATCTGGTCCTTGTCTTCAGTAGTGGCCAGAAGTAGATGGTATTACAGAGGAGAGATTTTAGGTTTTAAGCAACCTAATTTAACCTGATTTAATTTTTTTTTTTTTTTAATATCGGCTTGTAAAAATAAACTTAACTGAGCTTGATGGCAAGGTTCATGTAGGGGGAAGAACTTACAAAAGAAAATCGCATTAGAATAGGGCTAGAATGATTTACAGAGACGAGAGGGATGAAAAGGGAGACCCTCCTGTTGAGTCAGGATGGACCCGGACCCTGTTGCTCTCTCTGATCCTCTCAGAGAGGAGTCTGTGTGGCTGGATCCACACTTAGCTTTAGATGTGGTGAAGGGTTTCTCTCTAAAGGAACTGGGTACAGAGGTTTCAGTGGTATTGGTTCAATGTGTTGTCACGGGCACTATATAACTTTGAGAGAGCAGCAATTCATTAACACTATTACAATAAATTTTAAGATCAGATGGTATGGATTTCTAGCACTATTTCATTGGTTGTCAATCTGTTACAATCAACAGAGTGCCTTAATTAAAGATTGAACAAAGTTTTTGAAATCAAATCTCACACCCATAGAGGTTAACCAATGGTTAAGATGTTTCTTTCTCTGCAGATTATAGTAATTTTTTTGTTACTCAATGATCTTTGAGACCTCACAAAATGTAATTATAGAATTGCTCCATCTGTGTCAGCATCTATCAGCGGGTGATCTGAATTAGCTCATGAAATCTACCTTGAACCTCAAAAACCTATCCAAGAGGTGTTGCAGCTCTGGGGAAGATGCCAAGACTCAGCCCACTGATATCCCAGAGAGCTCCAAGGGGCCTCACTTTGGATGGGTATTTACAGGATCAGAAGATGAT
>JANHGN010008146.1:96412-162664 GCA_024605025.1 Megaceryle maxima | reverse complement strand
GGGGGGAAGATAATAAAAAGGTGATCCAAACCACCAGAACTCCAAAGAAAGGACCACAGACCCTGGACAGCATCCCTTGCTATTTCCAATTTCCTTTCAAAGTGCTACTCGGTCAGAAAACCAGTTATTCCCTAGTCCTGGCCCAGAGACAGCTGCTTTGGGTGAGGTCCCTGCTGCATCCCCTGCTTTTAGTTCTCACAGGAGCACACAGAGAATCGAAGGCTGCACATCACAGAGCAGGGCTTGCAGGAACACATCACCATGGATGCCTTGACTGAAAAAAGTAAGCTGCCTCCAAATGACTGCATCAACATTTTGTGTTTTAGCTATCGTGCATACCACGTACAGCAAGTAGGAAAACTGCATCAGGTTATAGAGTTAACCTTATGGACAGAAAAAAACAACCCAAAACCAAACTAAAACTGTTTCCAGCCTGTAACCTTTAGTTAGTCAGTTCTCTTGACTGTTGTATATTGGTGTAACACCCCTGTTTTCAGAGCTGTTCTCTCCCAGGTAAGAATATGACTGTATGATGTGACAATGATCACTTCCCATCACCAACCAAATGTCTGTACTTCTACCTAGTTATATACTGAAAATAGCAGTATTATCCACTTGGTAGGGTGCTGAGAATGGACTGGTATTTGCCAGCATGCCATGACAAGAGCTCAGAAACAGGTATCTCCACTTGCATTTCCCACTGCCAGACTAACAGGTACCTGCCATGTCAGGCTTCCTCCTGCCTCAACTTCTGACCTGTGCTGAATGGCCACTACTGCATTTGGCCACTTCCTCCTTTTCTTGATACATTCACCACCCATGAGTGTCCCAAAGAGCCTGAGAATCTATTTCTCAACCCAATGAGGGAGCACAGCTTACACTGCTTCCCAGAGGTACTCTGGCCCTACCCCAGGGACTTACCCATACACAGGGGTCAGGGACCACTCACCTCGTGATTGCCAGACCAAGCCAGATGACGTAAGGAGAGTGGCAGCTGTGGAGAGGAGAATATCAATGCCCATAGCTTATCACTGTCATTAATACCTCCCCCCTTGTACTTCTATTTTTAGACTTCAACTTCTTAGACTGCAAACTCATTCTTCCATGTGCCATCACATTTTATTTCATAACCAGGTACTGGTACTGCTTTTTATTGCATCTCTGTTGACATCTGCCCTGCATGCTGCCTGAGCAGCACGGTGAGCACTCTGCAGACGCTTCGCCACTTGGAGGGTGCTGGGTTTCACATCCCAACCACAGCAACCACTCTCTGTAAACAAAAAGTCCTTAATTTTAGGAGACTTAGAAGCAAGTTATATCATAATCTTATTGCTGCAGAGAAGTTATAGAGCAGGAAGGACAGTACCGAGTCAGATCTCAAGAAATAAACAATATATTTAACAAAAAGTCAAAACAGCTAAGTGTTTTTTTACTTTTGTTCTGTGTCCTTGTTGAGATAATTTACTGAGTTATTTAAAATAGTTCACCATCATATTCTGCATTGATCTCCTAACCTTGCTGTTCTCCAAAGGATTATACAATTCATTATTATGGCTATTGAAACCAATCCTGTAGATGCATGATTTCAAAAGAACTGCATAATAATATAACTGTGAATCTAACTAGTTATGCAAGATGAAGTAATGAGGTCAACAAAGTCTCATGCTTCAGAGCTCACATTAGAGGGGTCAGGAAGGAATTGTACTGTGTACAGCTTTGCAAACCTGGCTACGCTTTTTTCCCCCGAGACAGAAGATACTGTCTTCTATGGGAGAAAAGGTGACAGCTTGCTGCCCCTACATTCAGTTTAGGAGTGAGCACACAGGAAGGACAAAAGTTCCCCAGCCTGTGAGCTCCACTGTTAGAAAAAACTGAATTACAAAAATATACTTAAGTCTACTTGAATTTAATTTTTTTTTCCCCAGTCAGTTGCTGCAAGTCATCCCACTAAAGATTGCTAGATATCATCTATAGTTTTCTTTAAGCTTCCTTAACGTACATCCCATGAGGCTTTCCTGCTCCTCACAATGTCACGTTGGTGGCCGTGATAACGCTGACACCTTTCAGCTCTGTGCTTGGGAATGGTAACATAAGCAGGATGAACCAAGTGCCTTGGCCATGCAGAGAGCGCTGGGGAAGTGTCCTGCCAAACTGCCCTTGCACCTGGGAGACGGCAGCTGTGTCCAGGTGGGCAGCCTGCTTGTTTATATAGATGCACTTTTATATTAATATTTCTATATTCTTATAATACACACGCTTGCAGGTAATCAGCCTTCCCCCCGCAACTGTAACTATGACCTCATCCTTGGGCTGAGAATGTCAGGACGTGGTATTTTTGTAAATACTTTTAAGGCTTCAAAATGACCTGATACCTTGTCAAAGTAGTCTTTCTTGGAGGAAACACCTCCATAAGAAATTATTTCAACACAGATAATAAATGACAGAGAGGACTGTGAGCCAAATACCATGTTTATCTGCAGACTCAAATCACCCAGCCGGTCTACCTGATACAAAGGGTATTAAGTCAGCTCTGGTTCTTGCAAGTGCTACCTAAAGATGAAGGATTTGTGGAATAATCACAGCAGCCATGTTGCAGCCCTATCCCACTGGGCTAGAACAGGTGTTAAAATGATAAAGGCTTTCCATAAAAGACTATTAAAAAAGTCTTTGCTTCACAAGTAAAGCCTCCTAACAATCAGTCATCCTTTAAAGAACAAAATTAATTCTCTCTTTCTTTCTTCCACTGAGGAAAAAGCAAGAATGCAAACACAGGAAAAACAGGTAGGAAAGCAAAAACACACACAAAAAGGTCAAAACTCAGCTGCTTATGTTTGGTCAGATAAGGACTTGCTTTGTGAAAGATTCTACTAACTTGAAAAATGCATTTTGAGAGGAGAAAGGAAGAAGAGAGAAGCAGCTGCATTTTTCTGCACTATACCAAAAAAAAAAGGAACTATTTCTGCACACTGAAAAGCCCCTCCAGCTCGCAGTGCTGCTGCTCCCCGGCACGACTCCCCATGTCACAGTTTGCTGAAGCAGAGCCCTTCCTCAGGACAACATTCACGCGGAGATGCAAAACAGGTGCAGAGTGCAGGTATGAGGCTTCACCTTTGTCTTGCACACAAACCTGTGTCCACACTCCCGTGGGACTCATCCAGCAGCCAGGTTGCTTCACCGTGACAGGCTGTGGAAGAGGCCAGCACCGCACACCGGCTAAAATCAAATCAATTCATGTCACTCTGGTATGCGAGAGGTTAACCTCATCCCAACTGATATTATTTATATTCTGCCAACAGAAACTCTGACATTACAAAATGATCATTTTTGGTTTGGTTTCTTTTTCTGGGCTGTCAAACTCACCTCAAACAAGACACACACTTAACATCATTCTGGCAAGCAGCAATATTTTATGGTGATATAATGTAATAAAAGAAACACAACTTTTTAAACACTTACTGGGCAGAAGCAAAAAGAACACAGGGTTCCAGCCCTGACAAATGGGTAAATCAGACTAGACATCACCAGGCCTCACAGCCAGACCCCAGTTACTGCAGACTAAATGCCTCCAGATACCATTACTGTTGGAGGATCGCTCTCACATACTGCGTGGCTCTGCGTCAAGACCCCAGTGCAACCTCTCACCAGCAGTGCCTGCCCTTCCCCACACAGAAAATGTTGGTTAGGGAAAGACCTCCCTAACCATTGTTTGTTGGGTGGTCCTCAAGAATTTAATCTAATTTTCCATTCTGCCTCAAACCTGAGTACAAAATACAAACATGATGGGCACAGATAGGCCCATCACATTATGGGCATAGAGTAGGAGCATATCAGGCGTTATATTAAACAACAGTAATGTTAAGGTAAAGAAAAAGGTTGGGGTTTTTAATTTTTTTTTTTTTTTAATATAAAAAGACACCTGGGCATTTAAGACATGTTATTTCAACAGTCTTAGCATATTCAGAGCTCTTTGCTTTTAGATCTTATAGAAACATCATTAAATGACAATTTTATTTTTTTCTTGCCAATTTGGAACTTCAAAAAGAATGCAACAGCAGCAGTGAAATAAAGAGTTTGATACCAGTAAGACACTCGCCTTCATGGATGTATAATTTAAACTGCCAGACTTCTGGAACATTTAGGATACAAACATAGTCAGTCAGTAATAATTGTGTCCCTTAAGACATCTACTAATTTGTTTTATTGCCCTTTTATTTTTGTCCTCTTTCATTTTCTGAAATATAATCATAGTTCAGTGACTTCATCTGCAAAGATCCAGCAACAAAGCTTTTGCTGTAACGATGTACAACAAATGAATCACAATTCCTTAATCACTCTGTTCCTTTTATTGTTGCCTCATTTGAATTCACGGATTCCTAAAAAAATTCAATTATATCTGCTATTTCTTCACAAAAGTGACGTAAATAATTGAAAACGTAATGGTCCCTACAGGTTCTGAAAAATAAAGCAAAAATAAAAAATTATTATAAGTGACTGGAAAAATACAGAGTATGTTTTCAGACATCAAAGCTTTCTGCATCCTCAGAGGAAGAAGTGGCCCTGAAGTACGACGTGGGTTTTTTCAGCCATGCGATGCTACATGATGTCCAAAATCAACCTCCCCCCCTGAAGACAGACCAAAGGTGTCATTACAAAAGTATCGTGAGATGAGATGAGAATTACAGTAGAGTTTTTTATTCCCAGGTAAGAGCTGATAATGGCTAACAATATATTCCACAGCAAGAGGAATCAACATGCTGGGTGTAGAACTGCCACACGAGCAGCCAGGCACACACAGCTGCAGGGCCTCTTTACTAGCTGAAGAATCATCTTGAAAGCATTTTCTTAGTATTTGCCTGAAAGGAAACAGTTGTGTAGGTTGGGTTTTTTTCTTCTTCATTCTTATTTTCTCTTGCTGTCAGAATAATGTGAACAGTAATGAAATTCCCCTGTGCCGTACCTCAGAATCTGCCTTTTCTCTTGAAGAACACACTTATGCCTATCAGAGCTATCATTGCTTCGATCATTCTTGGGAATCTCCTTGGTTTAGAGCATGTCCCATGTCTTCATACTTCCAATACTTCAGTATTCTCATGAAATCCCAAGGTAAAAGGCAAGGCCAGTTTGTCATACCCTCCAGAAATCTTTCTGCAAGCATCAAGAGACAGCTTTCAAGCATTTCTAATGGATCTATTATTATATTAGAAGGGACTTTTGGAAATGAGCAGAGATGCAACCCCCGGCCCCATCCCAAAGCAAACTGCTCAAAAGAGGGGCTGAACAGGCTCCAGATGACCCGCAAAGCCTGTTAAAGGTTTGAGGAGTGAAAGCCTGATTCTAGAGCACAAGCAAATGCCACGGAGCAAACCCCCTCGATAGGCTCAGAAGATAGTATGAGACAAACTGGCACATACCTGTTCTTCCTTTGAGATAGTCATCTTCAATTTCAACTAGTCCATTTTCATATTTTGAGTTTCCAGTCTACATCCCATAAGTAATTTGCACATAAAAACTGTTCAAACAGATGTTGTTCCATGTGATCAGAGCACACAAATGCTGTTTGTGCATATAAATTGCATTTTCCTATCCCCAGAAAATTGTCACACTAAAAGGAAGTGGATTTATCTCCAGGCAAGTCAAGAGGCATCAAGAATAAATATTTAATCATGCAACCATCTTGAAAAAAAACAAAGGAATCTTACAAAGTTTATTGCATTAAAAAGAATCCTTACCTAAATTAGGCCCATTGTACTTACATTGGCTGCTAATATTCAATTTATACATTGAGATCACTTGAAAATTTGACTAAGAAGGTAAAGCTATACCCCGATCATCTTGGCACACTCATAAATGCACTGACACCAATGCAGACAGTCTAGATTTTCACCAAGGAATGGTAATTTTGACCCATACTTGTCTCAGTTTTGTTGGAAGACCTGCCTCGGAGAAGTCATCTCTCTCATGGAATTACCTATTTCCTTCTAATGGAATAGTGTAAAATCCCACTAGTCCAAACTTCAGGGTATTCTCTTCTTGTTGGGAGAGGAAGAGACTTTACACATATTGATAAAATGATTTCCCATAGGCTCTATGCAAATCCAAACCTTTCATTTAGGATAGGTAAGAAAAAGTTGCACTTCCAAAGCGACCACCCCAGATTTAATTTTGCAGAAGCAATTAGTTTTAAACTTGAGAGCAAGATAATTTAATTCTTCTCCTAAGAGACAGCAGTGCTCTTTTAAATATGCACACAGGCACTTAGATATTACATGTGCACTAGAAAAACAGTAACTAATGAACAATAATTCACATTTCGCTCTCATTTTTCCCCTGGCTTTGGCTTTCAGTCTCACAGGGTCATGTCCGACTGCACTCCTAAGGCCAGAGGGAAAGCAGCAGAAACTGGCCTGTGTTGAAGTTATGAATGCTGTCCACTTTCTCATTCTACAAACCCATCAATACACCAGTCTCCTGCAGCTTCACACAGAACCCAAATTCAAAGCTATAAACCAAATCTTGTGAGACTTTTGCACAAAATGCTCAGATTTGTAACTAAACCACTGTAACATTCCTGATAAGAAAAGATACGATGATAGACAAGCTTCCAAGTAAAAGGTAAGTTGGCAGTGCTAACAGAGGAGCAGGGAGAATCTTGGAGAGAGAGATCTGCTGCCCAAGAAGCTTCAAATTGAGGGCTAAAGTAGCTTAAAACTTACTGAGGAGGTGCAGCAGGAGCCAGTCCCAGCCCTGCACAGCAGCAGTGACTTTGGTTCAGTGCTGATCACCTCCCTTCCCAAACGCCTGCCAGCCCCGCAGGCTGAGCCTTTCCTGAATTAGAATTATGTAACCCATCCTCAGCAAAGCGAAATAATTTACCCTTGACAATATCCATGTCCCATTCAAATACGTCTTGGGGGTTATGAACTGGTGTTTTGCCCAAGATTAACTTGCATGATGAAACCCAAATCTCTCATCAACCCCTTCCCATTCCTCATCCCTGTGGCGATGCTGCCCCAGATCCTGACTCCATGCTGCTGCTCAGACTAACTTGATTAGAAGAAAAAAGTTCTGCCAAAAAGTTAAAACAAACAAACAAACAAATAAAAATATACTTGTGGTACCAGATGGTAACTGTACATCTTTTTCCTATTTCTCAGGGAACGTTTCCCTTATGCCTTTTCCTCATCTATTGCAGAATCCACTGAGCACCTTCATGGTCCAATTGCATTCAATTCCCAGAAGGTGGATAAGCATTCAGAATAGCTCAGATGTCACCAACAATTTAAATATAACCTGCTCACTTAGATGACCAGCAGACTTGCAGATATATAAGAATCCATTTTGAAAGTCCAATCATATAAAACTGGTTTCAAATGCTATACCAAATCTGATATAAGGATACAAAAATGAGGATTCTAACACAAAAGCAGCTCTTTTTACATGCATGAGTATCCAGTCAGGCATATAGGATTATTCAAAAGTCTGCTTATATTAAAAAAGTTAAGTCTTCTATGGTAACAAGATAAAAGCTCAGAAATGTAACAAACTTACTGGTTTCTTGGTCTGAAACTTTAGTGAAACTATTTAATACACAGGGTATTTTTCAAAATGGAATCGATTATAAGAGGACCTGCAAAAAGAGGAGCTGTTCTCTGCTGTGCAGGATTCTTTTAGGGACAACATGCCTATTTTTGCCAAATTGTGTAAATTAAAGGTGTTTCACTCTAAGACTATGGATTCCCAGTAACAATCCCAAATAGTGTGAATTTTTGCATCAACTTCTCACATCCAAGATTCTGTGCTTTGTTGTGCACAAAAAGTGCATGTACAGACATGCAGAAAGCCCGTTAACCCCTGAAGAGGTTTAAAACCCCTTGAATCCCTGGCCCAGCACATCTACTTTAAGGACCTAAACACAAAGAATGTAACAGCAGAGTGAAACCATTTCACTGTGATTTCTGTAATCCCACGTAGATTTCAGAGTTATTATTTAAAATTACCCTTTTGTCATTTAAACCCCAAATACTGCTAAGAGCAGATTATACTTAAAATTTCTCTTACAGGCCTAACTCCCACATAGTGAACATTGCAACACAAGAATGGAACTTGGGGGGAATTTGTTTCCTAAGTAGAAATGTTTAGACTGGGAAGCTGTGCAAAGAAAGACAATAACTAAATGTTTTGTATGTAGAATAACATTTTCTGCCAACAGAAGTCTGCTTAAGGAGTAGCATAACAGAATGAGGTAGGGGATTAATTTATATCCCTTCAATTCCTTCTGTGGCATGGGTCTCTTTCTCTTGGCTGATTATTCACTGGCAGTGGGGAAATTCAGGGCAGCAGGATAAGCAGCACCAAAAAACCAAAACCAAAACCAAACCAAAACCAGATAATTTCCTGACTGTCCTGGGACCTTGCTACTGTACTGCTTTTTAACCATTCCTGGAGGTTTTAATCTTCAACCTTGCTTTTACAACGTTAAGACAGAGCATTACTACACTTCACCTCCCCTTTTTTGTGACCATGCCTCACACACTTCTAAATAAGCACATACCTTCAGAACTCCCAGTGGCCTCTGCCACTTCCTGCCTTCTGTTTTAATTCCCTGACCTCTAACACTTTCTATGACAATACACACTTGTTTTAGCAAAAGAAAACTACACTTTTTGCAGGCTTCCTCATAAAATCTTAGCATAGAAATCTGGTTGTAGAAAAGTGACCCTGAACAAATCTACTTAAATTATTCTCCTCTATGCAAAACCATCCCATTAAGAATTATTTCTATCAGCCTTTTCTTTCACCCCAGAAAACGCCATTTCTAAAAACGCTACAAAGATAACAGCAAAAGTGTTCATCGTTATTATACGCTATACAATATGTAAAAAGGCACCTGCCTCGCATTGTGCTTATACAGACACACACTGCATCCTCTGCTAGAACATTCTAACTCCTAACCCCCAGTTTTACTGGCTGCACACAGAGCCCTCAGCACAAAGAATTACACTTTTCAGCGATGTTACTCTTCTATTGCTACTGCAAAGGACATTTGTTTTCTCACTCACGGAATCCTCGCCACCCTTGCCTCCACCATCCCACTTACTCCTCTGCTGATCTGTCTGTTAATTTTCCAGCCTCCAGTGTCCCTTCTGTGGCACAGGCATTACCACTCAGGGCAGCCCAGACGTCCTCTGCTGATGGGGAAGGTTGAAACCCTCTCCAGGAACCCTACGTGAGGCGTTGGATAGCAACTCCCAGGCAGCCTGTACTCTGGCAATACTTTTAATTCTTGAATGGCCAAGCTGTCACTAAGCACATGACCCAGAGTGTTTCCGGTGAGGGAATTCCAGGGATATCTGCTCAGCTTAGTTGCCAGCATAACATCTCCAAGCCCAAGCAAAGGCCACCCAGGTTAAACTGTATCCCAGACTTTAGTGAAGAGAATATAAACAAAGCTAAAGAAATCTGTCTGACTCTGCCCTGAGCACAGGGCTGTGATACCTATTCATGATTCTCCTTGTATAGGCACGTGATCCACTCACTGCAGGGATCCGCACAAGTGAGGCTCAACGTTTTCAAGCTGTTCACTTTCTTAGAGGCATTCACAGGAAGCAGCAGAGTAGAGTTCAGAGATACTGTTATGAACCCAGGGTCTAACTTCCATGAATTGTAGTAGAAATATGTCTACTTTCACTTTTTTTTTTTTTAAATATGTATTTTCTTCAAAAGGAAGATAAGGGTAGCTACTTGAATACTAGATTTTCCATGATTCCCTAAAAGATACCTCAACCAAAAAAGCCACCCCTGGACTCTGTCCTAAGCTAAAATTAACTACTACAGTTCTCTTCCACTGATGAATAACGTTAAACTTCTCCTTTTGCAAATTTTACAAGGTAGAACATCAAAGAGGAATGTTCCTTTTCTGTTTGTGAAAACATTAGTTTTCCTCACACCTTCACCAGGTACTACAATAATTTAAAACGTATATTGGTATAGCACTTTAGCCAGGACTGGTACAGATGCAGTGAAACATTTCAATATCATTTACAACAAAGAAAGATTCAGAAGTATTACCTGCCATCCAAGACGTGAACATTATGACAGTCAAAACCACCCAGTTATAAGGAAGTGTTCTTGAACCATAAAAAATAATATTTCAATTTTTATTCACATATACATTCACATTTCTATTTGAACATTTTATTTTTAGGCTGTTTTAAAAAGACATGTGTAATAAAACCTAAGGGCAAAAATGGTTCAGAACTAAACTCAACCAAGTAATTTTGGAAGCTTTTGGATTTGAGTTTGCTAATATGCCCAGTATAATAAATACCTGTGCATATAAATTGTATTGTGGGCTATCAATAGCCCATACCAGGCTACAAAAGGAGAAAAGCCACAATCCAAATCATCCTCAGAATTGTCTTCACTGTTGACTAGAGCCTCTTCTCTTGCTCTCTCTTCTATGTAATGATGGGATTTGTCCTCTTAATAAGAGGAAACAGAGTTTTGAGAGTAATTATGTGAAAACAAGAAGAGATTTCATCACCTCCAGCAGGATAATAGCAGCAGAGACTGACCAACAGAAGTAAACTGGCTCCACAACACAGACATAAAGCTCATTCTCAGACTCCTCTCTGTATTTACCACAAGCCAAGAATTGTTTGCACTATATTGTCTCAAACACAGACATCTCCCCTGCCAGGATGAACACTTACGCTGCATTTTGTGTAAGACAGAAGATTACTGCAAGCTACAGAAATACCCCAGTCACTGATCATCCCAACCAGAGAGTGTCCCAGAGATAAAGCTTTCACGTTTCTGTCGGGAGGACAAAGCACAAGCACAGATCTGTCATTAGTCAGCAACAGACCTTTTCAATACAGTAAAAAAACCACCAAAGCAAAGCAAAGCAAACAAACAAGAAAACCCCAACACCCACACACTACCACTAATAGTCTAGTCACTGACAAATAAGCTGGCTCATCACTCTTTCATTTTGGAGGAGTTAAGCTCTAACAAGGTGCACATTCAAGCAGACTGGTCTGCCAGGTATCTACACCCTCTCTCTAGACATATCTCTCTTAATATCTCCTAGTTTGGGCTGAAACCACTGAGAAGAATCCAGCAGGATATTGCCCCTCCTATGTGTCCCACTCAAGTTGAAATAAATCAGTCTATTACAATCTAGAAAAGTTGAAGCAAGTGCCTTAGTAGGCATGAACTGATCAACAACTGGTATCAGGACCTGTGTTCTGGAGGGAAGAAGTCAGCTCCAACCTTTTCATGATTGAGCTTGTCAACTTCATCCACTTCAGTGTCACAGTGAATGATTTTATTCACTATAGCCCAAGTCCAAAGAGAGTCCAGCACATCAGAGCAGGCAGCAGCAACAGCAACGTGCGTAACACATGCCGAGGTGGAAGAGCTGCCCAATAGCTACACGGCTACAAACACAAACCCTAACACAACTTCAGGCATGAAAGAAAGCAAATCTTAGGTTGTCATTAGAAACTGATGAAAACCCAAGGTATTTCCTCAATGCCAGCTTTGTGTGAGTTGGAGGAAGGAAGCACCTCCAGCAAGCATCAGTGTTAAAGGCCTAAGTTAGCAGCACCAAATTTGTTCTTTAATTGAAGGTGAGAGTTTATTTCCATTGTCAAAGCTGAAAGAAAAACAAGGCTAAGCAAGCAAGTTACTAAAGAAAGACTGTTAAAGTCAAGTTACTAAAGAAAGACTATTAAAGTCCTTTCACTCTTAATTACTGAAGATTTCAAAGCCAAAGGGCATTTTGCCTTTATGTTATGTCCAGAACTTTGCTGCAATTTATAACAACTATTGTCCTTCCTGACACACATCTAAAGGGACAGAGGTAGTTCACAAGGAGACAATAATTCAGAGTAGTTGCATTTTAGCACTGTCATGCCCTAGTCTCCCGAGGAAGTCTTTCCTGGTTTTAGCAGAGACTGTGTGGCTACACCCAGGCATCGCATTATGTGCTGTAATATTCCTGTAGGTAGCTGCAGTGTTGTTGAACTCCCGTAAGATGCAAATGAAAAGCTAAAATCATGGAAGGAGAGACACAAACATTGCTACGCATTAAAGCATTTATTTATTAAGTCAGCCAATGTCTCTGTATCAAATAAAATCAGAGAATGTTACGCATATGATGGAGTTCAATAAGCAAGGCTTTACTCCTTCCTGCATTATTAATATGCAATAACAGGCAGGTAAAAAAGAATTCTTAATACTTCCTTGAAAAAAAAATTTGAAACATGAGGTGTAAATGACCTGACTAAGAGGCACCTATCCTCATACAGAATATTTTCTTGGCAGCCGTGGAGAGAAAGCATCTAGGCTGCACTGCAGTCCAGGGCAGGGAAGACTGCATCACCACCAGCCACCTTCAGCAGCTCTTTCCACCTGTTGAGCTGAGGTGTCATTGCAGCTCTGTGCTTTGGTACAGGGAATTACAGATTGCAACCAGGTAGTTTTGAGTTATAAACATTAAAAGAAAAAAGAAAAAGAAATCTCTTTTCATACATGCTCAGTAGAGACTAGTTACAGTTAATTAATGCCCATGTTTATGTGTTCTATCACACCAGATGGCTTGGTGAGCTATTCCAGCACTCTCAAACAGGATGTTTTTTGGCAAGTCCCTTACGGAGACTGGACACCAGTGGCAGTTTGGCAACAGCCTCCTACTGCTATGAACGATGAATAAATAACACTGACTGGCTCAGCTGGGCCGCTGCTCCAGGAAACGTGCTTCTGTATTCACGAAACACCTTAGTGAGCATAATAAAAATGCAGATCCAGAGGGGCTCGGGCTGGATGTTCATCCGCAACGTCAGTACATGGAGCCTTTTTCCAGTAGAAACCATTTCCATGGAAATTCCAAGGCACCATTTCAAATTAATACTCTGATTTTAGATCTAACTACAACTCTAATGGAGAAATCACTTTGGCATGTATCTTCTGTAGATTCCACAAGAAAATGAGGTATCCATTTCACAGATGAAATGGCACATGCCAAGACTTATATGAAGCCTTTAAACTGTTCTTGGTAAAGATGACAAACATCTAAACTCGGAGAGCACATAAAGGTAAAATAGGGCTGAAGATTTAACTGTCGACAAGTCAGTGTTCTATAACTTTCCTGCAGAACAGCTAAATATATGTCAGGGGGAAAAAAAGGACTATTTATGCAAATAGCTGTTGAAAATAGTCAGGAAATATGAAAGAGAGAGGAATTTGGTTCAACAAAGCCATCCATTTTGCAGGTTTCTTGTACGCCTCTACTCACACTCTCCTCTCAGATGTTTTCATCATTAAACTGAAAACATCTACTTATTTCCAATCCTCTGCCACACAGTTATATACACTGCTTTGCATTCAGCAGAGGCCACAGCCGAGCTGCTAAATGATCTTCCTAGAGTTTTTACATATCCAGAGTAGGAAGAGGAGAACTTGCACACACACACACAAAAATAATAATAATAAAAAAAGTTAATATTCAGGCTGTACAGCTTCATGGAACTTCCTGTGAATTTAGAGTGACCTACTCCATTAAATGGAACTGCAGTTAGATCTGGGCTTCATTGAACATGAGCAAAAGTCTGCCCCAGCTGGTATCCAAATATCTGTGAAAGGGGCTTCCATGCTGAAGGCTGTACCTTCAAATAACAGTGCCTCAAGCAACAGCCCCTGCAGCAAACCGAACAGGCTGAACTCATTAAGAAGAACCTCTGACTCACACAGCAGTGAAAACAGCATCCTTACACCCAGAGTTGGTTAAATATGTATTGCCTGACAACTTTAACTCTTGCTTACCGGGTCATCCACTAAGAAATCATAACAAATATGTTTATAGCTTATTGTTTTCGGGTACATATGTGGGTTTTCAACAATCTGGAAAAATCTCATATCCATCCAGACATAATCTTCATATTTAGACTAGTTTTATAGAGGGTAATCATAATGGCTCCCAGGAGTTGTCTCACATTTCATCACTGGCTTTGAAATGAACTTGGCATAGCTCACAAAAGGTCCCAAGAGGAGAAAGCAGGGCTGCTGCTGGGCTAACATGGGTCCACATCCCATTGTGTGTGGCCATAACCTCATCTCTCAATGCTTAAGAAATTACCTTTTCATAATTCATTTTTCTGGACGTTGTACAACATATTCAAGAAGTAGCAGGAGATAAAACAGGAACAAAAAATGATGGAATGTTTTAAGCCTTAATATTGCCACTAATTCACATTGCCTGTTTTCAGGATATAGTTATAATCTCTGAATCAAAAAGCCATCAATTATTGCTAATGCTGTGCTCCCAGCTATCCCTCTGCTAGGAAGAGTGACAACACCTTAGCTCTTGCACACTGCTGCCGTATTCAGCCTAGAGGCAACAGCTCCTGCCATGCTGCTGAAATCCTGCTGGATCCTTAGAAGGCAGTTACTTCATGAGGATCATCTGGACTGTGTTCCTTCTGGTGGGAAAGGTGAAGGCACAAGCTGTTGCTAAGCTGTGCAATTGGCAACGAGCCCCACCAGAGCCACTCAGTGTGCGACAAGGATGTCCCAGAGCAGCGGAGCTGGGGAAGGACAGAGCAGGGTAAGGACAGACATCCAACTGAGTATCAGGTGTTGGAGGAGGCAAACAGAAATAGCTGCTTCTCTAGGACAGAGAAAGGCAAGGTTGCTCTACCAGAAAGCAGTTTCCCTAACACATGCATACATACAGAGACGGCAAAACATTTCACCTTCACAGAAAACAGAAGTGTGATTTTCTTTCCTAAGTGGAGTTCTGAAGTAAGTAGTATTTTCCTGTCAGACAGCAAAGTGTCAATCATCATTTCCAGCCTCAAGGAACTATCACCCAGTGAAATTTGGAAAGACTGTAGTCCCTCATTACAAGTTTTATTCTCCAGCCTTCCAGCTTGACTTCAAAAATAATTTATGAGCTTTGTGGCAGACAAAAGCTCCCTTCTTTTAAAAGGAGTTACACTCTTAAGAAAGCAGCACTAAAATGGGTCCTTGAGTTCATTTCTTTTTATAACCGTCACCTCATATGCATCTCTCTTGACATATAGCTAAATTATGCATGACTGAGATGCTTATGATTACTGGATCCAGTTAAAAGTGTGCAAGACCCTGGGAGCACAGAAATCTCCATGGACTGAGGCATCCCCTTCCTCCTCTGTTACTATCTGAAACTGGAATAGACTCTGGTTGCATTAAAAGACCTCCAACCAAAATTGTGAAAAGTGAAAACCAGAGGGAAGAAAGAAAATTAAAATTAAAAAAAGCCTGACAGAAAATAAAAAGAAGTGGGACAATTAAAGCTTCTAAATAGGTAACAACCACTGGTGAAATTTCAAAACCCTGGTATATTTAAATAGAGCCCTGACATGCACAAGGAGGGAAAAGGACTTGAGCACAATGGAGAGACACAGAAAACAGTGATTTTTCTTAAATGTTGCCCTGAAGCCCCAAAGATATTGATCTCCTAAATATCATTCAAGTAAACCAGGATGAGGGGGCAAGCTATTAACCTCGAGTTTGCAACTCTGAAGAATATAAAAATCCAAAACACACCTGTTAGGAGATGAGAATATTGAAGATGCCTGCCGAAGGAAGCAGAATCTGCTGAAGCATCACTGATGGCTCTTAACAAGCCAACACAGAACTGTGATTCTTGTTTTCTTGTGAGACCGTGACTGTGCTCAAAGAGACTGCTGACAAATATAGATTTATAAGTAAGGCTGTTTCTGCCTTCAGAAAAATTTTCCTGTGTTGAATGAAAATGTTATAGTGAAAGTAAGTAGACATTAGACTAGAGACTCACCATTTAGAGAGAAAATTAAAAATCAAAAGGGCTTAAGAGTAAGTATTCAGAAAAGATTTCACAGGTGAAATGGCAAGTGAAATGCACAAGCAAGCAATGCAAAAAAAAAAAAGCGTTGCAAAAGCTGTCCTCAAATTATCTCTGTCATTTCAAAAGCACTGTACCAAAGCTACAGAAATAACCATTAAGAAAAACGGAGTGCACCAGTAACAGACGCAAAGGTGATCACCACAGAGGTGCAGTGATAACACAAGGGGCAGACAAAGGGACTGCCACCAACAGGCAGTGAAAACAAGAACCCAGGCAACATCTCAGTACCCTCAGCAGATGATAGAACATTATTTGATGTAACTCACTGAATTACATAGCAGTGGTCATGGTGCAATTTGAAAGTGTTGTGGAAAACAGAATGAAAACCTTATGAACTGGTGGAACTGAAAATGGAATATAAGGACAGTTCCTCCTGAAAGAATCGAATACAAGTTACAGTGAGAAGTTAAAGCTGTGCAGCAAGGTTTGTTATAATTACTGGGAGTATGAGGATTAAAAGGGAATATGAGGATTTGGGCTTCATTCAGTGGACAGGCTCCATGAGACAGAAAACAATGACTTAGTCCTCAAACCAACTCACAGGAAAACAGAAAACCCCGCAGAAAGCCTTGAAGGTTGGTAGGACTACAAAAGCAGGACAAAGCCAGCCCACAGTAACTCCAACTGAAGCTATACACACAATCACAGAGAGTGATAGTGGGGTAATTACTGCTTATGTGTCATTTAATCTAAGTTAGGAGAGTTTATGCTATTTACTTAAAATTAACATGGCCTTACCACCCCTGAAGCATTTCTGAACATCTCAGGTCATGCTTGCCTCACTTCAAACGTCCCAAACCCAGAGCAGCTCATGCCCTGTACAGCTCTCCCAGGTTCGTGGGACCAGTATGGCACTTCATCTTGTTTGTGATTAGAAGATTACACATATACACATGAGTTTTGGAAAACTCAGACCAGATCCTTACTTTCAGATTAATATAAACCAGAAATTTGGACTTAAATAATCACACTGAGAGAAACACAACATCTGATGTAACCCTTCCAAACGTGCCTGCACTACTACAGCAAGAAATGACATTTCTCATAGCTGACAGTCTGGGAAAGGACACGACCATGCACAGTTATGCAAAATAAGCAGCTTTCAGTCATTTTAATTGGTGTTGGCTTTGTACTTTCTGTTTCCATTATGGGCACGAATGAATCCAAAACTTCAAAACGAAATTCCACTGAAATTAATGAGTTCTGCATGACAAAAAAGAGACTTGCTGAGCTGATATAAAAGTCAGCAGAAATTGTTGGAAATTACTCTGAGGTTCATTTGAAAAGTTAATGAATTTCATGAACCCAACTATTAGTACAAGTTCTGAGTTTCATCAGTATCATGGCTAAACAGAACCTTGTACAAAGAAAGAGGTATCCTGTATTTCAAGGAAAGCAGAACAGGAGGAAGCTGTGGAAATGATGTGCACATGATGGCATAACTCTACCTTCCCACTGTGTGAAGCAGGACTCTGAGTACCTTTCTTACCTTGATTTCACTTGTTTATGCCTTCATGATTGAAGGAGCACAAGGAACTATAATTTTTGCCATCCCTCTTCAGCGTAGCAGAGCTGTAAGGCATAACTACTGGAGCCAAAGGGAAGAAATTACAAATACATGAATTCAAGTGACAAATGAATTAGAAAAAACATCCAGATTGGCAGATAAGCCCAGGCCATAGGCAGGTGCAACTAAAGGCAGATGAAAGTCATCCAGAGCACTAGACTGTGACCTCTCTGGATGGTTCACAGAAGCATGTTTTTCTAGGATCTCCTGTGCGTAGCTGCCTTGTTCAGCCTCTCACATGGGCTTTTTTTTATTTTTATTGCCTCTCCTGGCAATAACAACTTTCTCAAAACTTTGCAGAGGAGAAGCCTTCTCTCTCACTTTTCAGTGGAGAAATTCTTCGTACATACCATGTCCAAACTGCGCAGAAGTATGTGAAAAAATAAAACAAATGTGAAAAGTTATGAGCAAGTCATCCAAGGAGCAAAGCACAGGCGCAAATCAACAGGAATCCAGTTAGGCACGTTGCTGCTTTTTTGCACAAGTAGGACAATCTTCTCCCTGCTGTTCTGGCAGAAGGGAACCATGAAGATTTTCCATCAGCAATTTTCCACAGTACTTGTCATTCAGACAATTTTTTACGCTCTAGAAACACACAGATTGTGGTTGCAATACTCCACTGGATGCCTACATTTGGCTGCAGGGCACAGGAGCTGCCACTGTTTCCAGCTGTAACCGAGCAGCTCATATCCTTGAGGAGTCAGGGTTTATGCAGAGCAGGCTCAGCTGTTCCCCACAGTAAAACTTAAAAACTGTAGCTTTTTGTAGCATCTAATTTAGGTAAATAAGCATTTAGTTATGAATGATTACATGATAGGTGCAGACAGGTATTATTCACATGGTCAGGAGTATCTTCAACCTCTTAAATACTCTTTAGAAAACACAAAAGCTATCCCAGCAAACCAAGCCATATATTGCTGCATCACCTCCATTTGTGCTCATTAGTAATCTCATTTCTGGCACCTAAGATCTCATGCACCATCAGCACAGCTCTGTTGCTGCACTAGTGAGAAAAATGTCATTCATTACACAAAGTACATTCACTGAGAAACGTAATATACATTGGAGTTTCATGCTGAAATACCAGATCAGTTTTATTCAGTATATATTTTTATGGCACATATCACAGATAAGCAAACACTGAAGTTAAGAAAACTGCAGAAATAGCTCCCACCTAAGACTTGATGTAAGAGCATTTTCAGTTAATGGGCTCCGAGTCATAACATCAGCCAAACGTCAATCTGGTCTGTCAGAAGCAAGGGAAATGCAAGTGTGCATGTATGCTCATGGATATGGAGGGTGGGAAACAGTCAACGTCCCTTTGGATGCAATGATTGAAACACACTTCTCCGATTTCATCTTGGATCAAATTAGACCCCCAGTTCCAATGCCTCCAGGCTTCCAGAATGTCTAACACCAAACTAGAAGGTTTGTTTTCCTTAGAAGCTTTATGCAAACAGTCATGATCCTGGCATTTCAGAGATCTGCAGAACCTCAACATTTTGGCAAGGATGATGCTTAATCCTACAAAATTCAGCAAATTAAATCTCCCCCTATCATAAACTGAAGCTTTAGGACGGGCAACAGGAGCAGGTCAAAGCAGCACTGCAGACATCACCCCAGCACACTGCTCTTTCCTTCCCAGAGCTGCAACTGGTCCTAAATGATCAACCCCTTTCTGGCCACAGACAAAAGCAGTTCAGTTGCTCTAGGAACAAGCTGCTAGTGCAAACCATGCACATGCATGCGTAAAAAGGGCTCGCTATTTGTTTTGCAACTTGTTTTAATAACTATTGCTGTGCAGCTGAGTATCAACATGTGTAATAAAAGGGGGATGTACATCTGCTGATGGGGACGAGGTAAAGCTTATTTGATAATTTGTGCCTTCACTTCAGTGTTCCCCATTGCCTCTGTGCTCTGAGTGCATCTCACATCTTTATTTTTTGCCGCTGCAGGAGGTGGCAGCCTATTTGCACCTCTATCCTCAAGCTGGATGCTCCTTCACAACTTAATGGAGCCACATGCTTAAGAAAATGCTTTATATAAAATGATCTTGAAATCTGAACAGCAAAGTCTACAAGAAAGCCTCAAAAAACCCAACACATTAAGGAAAGAAGGAAAAAACAAAACCCAAAAAGCAACACTTGCCAAACACAGCTCCACCACTAATACTTTGGATACTTCTGAACTGAAGAGTTTTGTTTCTCTATTCAGCTAAGTTGGAATTCTTTGTTTTAGGAAGGCCAAATTACTTGTCTCTGATTCACTGCCACTCATCTTTTGCCAAAAGAAGCAGTTGTTCGGAGATGGTGATGGTCTCCCAAAGGAAAAGGCACATCATTTTACCCTGTAAGAACTTGCCACAGAAAAGACAAAATGCTCAGTGTTCTGTGTAGAAGGCGGCCCAGGAAGATTAGTCTCCTACATCTATCTACAAGCAGAGACAACCCATCAACTGAATTCTCCACAAGGCCACAGAAGTATAATGTCCCCCTGACATCATCTGCAAGCTGTCAAACAGGCCCCTTTGGCAAACCCCACTCAGCAGCCCAAGCAAGCAATCTCTTGATCGCTTTGTTCACCAGGTTAACAATGGATTTGACACTCCAGTGGCACACATCTGCCTTCCCCTCCAGACAGCCCTGTTAGCACCACAAGGAGCAGGGCTGGCATGCTGCTTTTCTGCAGAAAAACTTGAATTATGTATTCTTTGGGAAAGCAACTCTAAGGCATATATGAACATAGTAAGATATATTTCTTGCTAAGGATGATCATTTGGGGTTTTTCTCCTGACTATAGTCCCACGGACCATATATTTTTAATATAAAAAAAATAAGTAGCATTTGTTTTCACTACACACATCAGTACATAGATAAACACACACATACATTTCTTTTTAACCTGGTCAGGCTATTAGATGCTTATTGACTGTGGTAACTTCATTAATGGATGTGTAGTCTTCACTTGCTTAGAAGGGCATAGATTTTTATGTAACACATCTGTTATTTCATGTAGAAATAGAGATAGAAATGTGGAAACACAAAAGGGATCCCTGAACTCTATTCCCAGCTCATGGTCAGAGAGTCAACCAAACTCACTGTGCTTTCCAGAGCTATGAAGTACTAGAAGCTTCCCACAATCTCTCTGTTACAACATCAAACAAATCAAAGGTGTCTCAGATCTCTACAGTCTTATGTTTTAAACAACAGCAGGTGGAATGCTACAGGTTAAAAAAAAAAAAATTCTTTAGATAGCATTAGAATGTATTGCATCTTGAGGTTAACAGGTCACAATGCTTGCATGTACTAGGTAAGAACAGGTGAAAAACCCCAAATAAAATATCTTAATCTCTGCAGCTACATCACATTTTAAGTCCTACAAAAATTTATGTTCTCTCAGACTCACTTATTGTAGCAACATTTAAATGCAAAGCACTTGTTTTTTAACAGAAGCTTTACTTTTTTACATGTGGTTTCTTAATCCAGGTTGACACAAATGTTCAAAATTCTGCTTTAAAAGTCTCCTTTATTTGAACAGTAGAAAATTCACCATACATTTGACCTAAGAAACATCTCCAGGCACTTTTAAAATGACATTTTTCAGATGCTAAAAAGCATAACATCAATAACAAGAAATATCTGAAGAAATGTGAATATTTGCTATTAAACTTAACTAAATTATGATTATAAAGCCACAAACATTCCTGTGAGTGAGTGTACTTCGTGAGCCCTTGCTCATGTTGGTATTTGTTGGAGCACAACACACAATCCAGTTTCAGTACCGTAATTCGTCACATTGAATCCCATAATTTTAATCTTGTGTGGCAAATGCATGGTAATTTATTTGAAGCTTTGTTATTTGTTGATGATTTCAGACAATATTTTTAGAAAGCATGTTTTTCTTGTCAATTATAAAATCAACTCTTTCTTAATAAAAGATGTTTTGACTTCTGGGCCCACATGCACAACTTACAGCCCTGACTTTAAAATCCATAATGACTTCCTGTTTCTAAGTGTAAAAGTATATACACAGAAGCTCAGGAGAAGTTTATAGAATCATCAAATGGTTTAGAAGGGACCATTCAAGCTCACCCAGCCCAACCCCCTGCAGGGAGCTGGGACATCTGCAACTAGAGCAGGTTGCTCAGAGCACCAGCCAACCTCACCTGGAATGGTTCCAGGGATGGGGCATCAACCACCTCTCTGGGCAACCTGGGCAAGGGTCTCACCATCCTCAACACAGAAAAAAAAAAGTCTAAATCTACCTTCTTTTAGTTTAAAACCATCACAACTTGTACTGCCACAACAGACCCTGCTAAAAAGTCTGTGCCCATTTTTCTGACAGGACCCTTGAAGTCCTGAAAGGCCGCACTAAGGTCTCCCTGAAACCTTCTCTTTTCTCGAGGCTGAACACCCCAACTCTTTCAGCCTGGCCTCATAGGAAATGTGCTCCAGCCCGCAAATCATTTTTGTGGCTCTGCAGTTAAGCAAGTAACACATACCAACAGCAGCATGAAGCTAAACTAATAAATGCATAGTCCTGAAGTTTTCTTACAGGAATTAAAAACCAACAACAAAGCAACAAACGTGTATTAAGCAAAAAGAGATCTTGTTGTCTCTGCAAAGAACAATGTGCATTCTGGGGGTTCCAGCTCAGGGCATCAGAGTCCTTTTCCTTTTGGGGAAGCAAAACAACCAGGCCTTAAATCTCTTCTTTGTTCAGCACTAAATGTTTCCTTTCCCACAATTCACAAGGAGGCTGTTTCTGTGTGGAAAACCTGAGCTTAGAAGAAGTGATAGAACCAATTTTCTGGTAAGTAGATTTTTCACGGTTTTGTTTTCTTGTTTGATGTGGGTTGGTTTTTTTCCTTCTCCCCTGAATGAGCAGCTGTTGAAGGGTTTGTACAAACTGCTCTACTTCCCTCAGCCAGTATCACTTCCAAGCAAGCTACCAGGTAGAGAGAAAGCCCATCCAGGGATGACTTAAGAAGCTCAAAATAAAACACAAATCAAGCCATGTAATTGGCAAGCAATGCTTTGCCACACTCGATCAGCTCAAGAACTCAGTCTGTCTTCTTTTCTGAAGTACTGCCCAATTTCTGATATTCGGAAACAAGCATAGGGAAAGATGTTGTGATTATTCCTCAGCTAGGCACATCCCACATATGTGTGTCCAGCAGCACAGGCCACAATGTCACATCATCTCCTCAAAACCAGACAGAGAACAGATTTGGCTTTCAAATATAAATGACACTCTTAAAAACCTGGGAAATTTCAATATGCTGAGCTACACATCTCATCTCTAAGCTACTTATTAAGCTGGTTTGTCTTTCCTTTTATATTTATTACTTTAAGAAATCTGGCATTCAGTTTTATTATTTCCCCCTGCCTTGACAATACCACATTTCCTCTGTCAGCCCACTGAAGATACGGCTGGTGATGAAGGCACACAGGAATCACCCACCAGTGATGCACAGCAACTGGGAACAGTAACCATTACATGGTTGTCTTTATGTTTGCTGCAGATCTGATCACATGCAGTGTCAACAGATGAAGTGCATTTCTGTAAAAAGTGTGACATACATGAAAAAAAAATTACCAAGAAGAAAGCAGTAAGACAAAATGCTAGCAGAGAAAACTAGTACAGGTGATAAGTGATGCTCACAGGAAATCAGCAGCCTGGTAAGCTTTGCAAGCTAAGTGTCAGCACTGTTGTACAGAAGTAGAGAGCCAATGTGTTGTATATTTGCTTCGCAGAAAAAATATTTTCAGTAAAGCAAAGATATATTTATATGTCTGCTATAAATATTTGGCAACTCTGCATCAGCTTGCAACAAGCAGACTAAACAGCCGTCATTCTGAGCCCATCTCCAGCAGCGCATACACAGGTAACACCACCCTCTGCTGTAGGAAACCACAAAGTGCCAGCTCAGGCAGTGCTGCCAGCACAGCCACCAGCCCTAGGGAAGGCTCTGCACCCTGTCCCATCCTCACCCAGGATCAAGACATCTCTGCTTTCACCAGCCAGTCACCCATAGCTCAGCCTGGTCGGTGCCCTGAAGTCACCGTGGGGCGCAATGGCAGCGGGGAGCTCCGAGGTGCCTGCAGCTCTGGCACACATTGTGCCCTTCACCAGCCTGGCAGCCACCCTGCTGCCCCTGGCTCTGAAAGCTGGGAAACTGCTCCTCAGGCTTGATATCAGAGCTTTTAGAAAAATAAGTGCATTGAATTGCATAGTTTGAAGTGTGTCTGTACTGAAAAAATACTCACTTAGGCCTTTATTGTTCTTTATATTCTTTTATAATCTATAGTATCTATGAATCATTTAAGTTACATTCAGTCTTTTATTCCCCTTTCCCCATACCACAGTCTGCTCCCTGCTCAAATTGTAAAGTGATCTGACCCAAATATTTACTTCCTAGAAGGATGAAAGAAAGGGGAGGGGGAAAAAAAAAAAAAAAAAACCCAAAAAACAAACAAGTTGCTCCATTGCCATCAACAACCTAAAATCAGAGCCTAAATCTCAGCCTCTGCCCTAAAGAGCTGGGGCCAAGGCTATTGAAGCATCTCCTGGTGCAGGGTACCTCATCTTGCACTGAAGGGACTCTTCTAACCTCCCTGGTAGCCTCCATTCCATCAGCATGGCATGAAGACAGCAGAGAGCACTGTCATCTGCCCTGTAAACCCGAGTCAGAGAAATTCCTCATTCCCAGGCTGATGACAGGCAGGAGGAATTAGCCAAGAGCCAGATTCTAAACTGGTCCCTGCAGCCGCATGAGTGTGCTCATGTTGGAGAAATGCACAATGAGGACGCAGCCCAGCTCCCTTCCCTCTGCAGGGGAAGCACAACTCAAATCCCAGGAAAGATTCACTCAGAGGTGAAACAATAAAGGTTTGGACCTGACTTTCAGCCCACTAACCCCCTGAAAATTCAGCTTCCGTGCCACTGGTACTGTAGCTGCCAGTTCAGAAAAAAAACCCACACAGTAATATCAAGGACAACTTTATGGGAGGACTGTGATGCTTTTAAGTTTAGACATTTCCAGAAAAAGACAGATGTTGAAGGTGAATTTTAGCACCCCTAGCTGCACTTCTCCCAAGACAGAAAGGCGACTGAACTGCAGAAAAGGGCTCAAGTTTGCGGTTCCTAAGTCAGAAGATGAATTTATACACGTTTCCAACTGCATCGATACAATTTCGGTTTCTGGTTTGCGAAGATCAGATTAGACAAAGCCATAACAGCTCACGGGATGGTAGATATGGACTACTTCTGTAGCACATTAACAACCTTAACCAAGAGCAGAAGACACCTCTGAGTTGGGACTGATGGGGATGCTGGAACAACATGTGTAAGGAGGATCTGCACTGGCATCGAATGAAAACACGGCATATACAAGAGCTCTCGTTTGCACTGATCTAGGATTTAGCTCCAGAGGATGAGATTAGGTAGTTAAACAGCAGCTTAACCTTCATGAAAGACAGAACATCATGTCATCCAATAGTCTGTTTGTCTAGCACCTTTACATAGGTCAGGGCAAAATCAGATGGCCTCAAATGTTTCTGCACCCCAGACCACAGTGCTGAGTGTCTCATGCTCAGTGAAGCCAGGAAAGCCTCAGACTACAGAAGTCACCCAAATAAATATTTACAACTAGAAAGAGCCATCAAATGTACTTACTAAGACTGGAGATTGAACGATGGGAAGGTATCTCCCTGGCTAGTATATCATTAAACCAGGGAAATCCTTCCCATAGCTGCTGCAGGTTATAAGTTCATATTGTTTCCAAAAGTATTTGAAAAAAAATGCCTCACGGAGAAAAAAAACAAACCACCAATATCAAAAACTCCATGAAGTCGTATTAAACTCAAAGGTCTTACTTCTAGAGTTCAGTAAATTTCTAGATGCTGATCTCTAAAGACTGAGAGCTTATTTTGGGAAGTGGCTGGATATGGTCACCATGCTCTAGCCCTCCCTTGGCACCCAATACCCACACCATCTAACACAGGCTACTGAGCCTGATGGGCTTTTGGACTAACCCAGTACAGCAGCATTTGTGTCCAAGAAATACATTTTAGAGATTGCACAGTTAAAAGGGAAGGAAGAAAAGTATGTAGTTGCAAGGTTTCTGTGAAAACACATATGAGTTTTTGCAAATCCCAGCCTTAGGTTTTATCTGTAGAGAACAGTCAGTAAAATGACATTTGAATTGCTTTAAAAAGTAGCTTCTTTTTTATGCCTCACACCCACTTATTCCTAACACTAACAGTCTTTAGCCAAAATTGAAGTACCCTTTGTTGGATTCAATTTCTTTTGAAAACGAAGTAAAGAAGGAGAATTATGGGTACTTGAAACCTAAGAATCAGCAGCCCTAGGATTTAATACACTGGAACAAATACAGACTGACTTCACACATTAGGCCAGTGTGCCATAAACGGAGTTAACCTGAGATAGGAAAATGCAGCAAAAGAATCAGGAAAACAGCTGCTTCAGAGCCTGAAGTAACAGAAAAAATTATGGCCACAGGAACAAAGAATTTCTCAGGGGACAGGACAAAGGCCCAACTTTGGAAGACCAAGCTGCCCTCCTCAGGAAGGCAGCTGCCGAATGACTTTTTTAATTCTCCATCTGTAATGAAGAACTAGCAGCATTTCCTTTTGTCACTACCCTTACGCACATAAGAGCATGCTAAAGACTGAGATGCTCAAAAGCTAAGGCTACAAAGGTCACAAACAGCTCGAACCAGATCTACTGAACTCCAGAGGGGATTTCTGAACTTTTTTTGCAGCTATCAGGTTAATAATAGCTTATCTGAAAGACTGAAAAACATAATTCAGACTCAAGCAAGAGGTCTTCAAACAGAAAGTTCTAGTGTCAGGAAAGGAAAGAATAATTTCATGTAGATATCTGTGCTACCAGAGTATGCCCCTTACAACTGTTACTTCAGAGGCTACTCTAGACTTCTAGTGAGAAACTAAGCTCTCAAAACCAACAGGACAGACTGTACATAACTCGATTCTTTTTTAATCACCCTTTAAACAGCACTGCAGATCAAATTAGGAGCCTACATAGCTGGAATTTCATTCACAGCCTGTAAAAATAAACTAGGTCCAGAAGGCTGGAGGAACGACACTTCCCCAGCTCTGCTCCAAAATTGCAAATCTGAGCTCCACGCAGCAGAGCCTGAAAATAAATTCAAAAGATGTGGCACACCACAGGCATTGCTACAGCTTTTTTGTTTATGAGAGTAGGGCATAAACTAATAACAACCTCAAATGATTGCTGTAACTGGCTATGGGAGTGCTTTTTAATTCTATTATATTTCATTCAAGATTCATTACTGAAGGAAGAGGGGGAAGAAAAGCAATTAATGGGAAAAAGATAATAAACAAAACCCATGTAGATAAAGAATCACCCATGCTTGCTTGATCCATTGCTGCAGGCAAATTAGATAAGAAGAGAAGCGGGCAGAGTTTTCTGAGCAATATGTTCTATTGCAAACTCAGAATCTGAAAAATCAGACCTTGAATGTATTGGAACAATTACTGCAATAAATAATACTCATTATAACAAATACACAACAGTGCAGCATGCTGTTTCCTTGCCTACCCATACCAGCAAGAGACAAAGGGTGTCAAATGCTCTCAAGCCTGGCTGAAAGGTTTGGGTCTTTTTATTAGATATTTACACCCAGCTTTGCAGAAGTCACTCTTTCTGGCCATGGGCTCATTTTCTTTGCTCTGACCCTCATCTCCTATCTATGAAGTAAGAGTGACAACCCAGAGTTTTTTTGGGAAATAAGCTCTGTCCTAGTAGCTAAATGGTATGGAACTCAAGATGGGCTTTTCCAAAATAACAGCTCAAGCAGCACAGAGCTGAGCTGTGAGATCATGAACTATTCCAGCTGTGCAATGGCTACACTTCTGCTGTGCTGTCACTTTGCCTAGTCTTAATGCATGCAGATTTAAAACCAGAAAGACCCCCACACCTTTCCTCACAATAGCCCTCCTCTCTAAAACTCTAGAGATAGTGCCTGTGCTTTTGCAGAGATATTTCTGGATTAGAACTCTTAGTATTACCTTAGTATTTACAGAGTAGGAAAATCTGCCAGAACCAAAGATACAGTCAACCTATCTACCAAGGGCAAGGTATAGTGAGGGTTGAAATACTGCTTAATGACTGAATTTGACATTGTGGAAAAGATATTCCTGTAAAATCACAAGCAATTACTCCTCCCTACCCCTGCTGTTTTATCTTGTACCAGCAGCTTTACATAAATACTGCAAAAATGTACAGAGAGTTGTTGATTATTTGAACGCGCTAGGAAAAAAAAAAACCAGAGCACTATTAGGATAGCCTGGTAAGGGGTTGGCAGACTATGCATCAAATGGTTAGAACAACACTGGTCAACAACCTCCACGTTCACTGCATTGCAACAGGGGAGCTATGTTCCTGCCATGGACAGACCCTGGCTCCTTGCACAGCTTAGACCCCTCTTTCTAAATTCAGACCACATCATCTGTTTTGCTCAGGTGATACCAGCACCGTGCATAGCTGTGCACACTGTGAAAGAGCAACCTCTAAAGAGTTAGGGAATAAGGACTGAGGCTGAACTCACCAGCAGTTTTACAGTGAGCAAAGCAATATGAAACACCCTTGATAATACCAAGGAAAGTGCCTCTTGTTGGCAGAGATCACTCTCCCTTGACGTGAAGTGGAAAAGCAGTTACTGGAGGATTACAGTTCTAAAACCTGCAGATAAGCAGATTTCCCCTCAGAAGTCCTCAACAGCTTTGCAGTTCAAACCTACTTTATCTGGAGATGTTCCTCTCTGCTCTTTTGTTACAGAAAGACTCTGGGTGTGACACCTATCCCTTGCAAGGCACTGTACCCTGCATAAGGTTCACCTGTCACCACACAGCCTCTCTTTTCCCTCATTTCCTTGGAAGCTTCTCATTTTAAGGCACAGAGGTGCATACCTACTAGAGGCAGAGCTGGAATGCTAAGCTATCCCCCTCCTTAGGTTGTGCAGGAGCAAGCAGGTTGGTACTGAGATTCCTGGGAAGAAGGCTGTCACAAGCCAGTATTATCAGGAAATCCTTTTAGACTGTGTCCTGGAAGCATTCGCACAGCCTCAGAGACCTGGGCAGTCTATGGATCAGCACACACGTAGTTGGTGAAGGACTGCAAGCATCAGAACAAACCTCTCCAAACAAAACAGAACAAAACAAAACCATATTATGTTGCACATATTTCGAGACTGTGGATTTCTCTTCAGATAAAGAAACAAATACTTCACAGGCTTTATTAAGAATCAATAAAGAATTCCCTAGAAGTCTTTTCTAAAGGAAATTAGAGCAAGAACACTAGCACATATAAAACCCCATTAATTCTATATGCTACTTTGTATCCATACATTTCAAAGTGCTCCTCTAAAAACAGCAGCAAGGTCCATTCACAGGCTGAGAACTAAAATACACAAGGGACCAAAGTGATCTTGGGGTCAGCAGCATGCCTGTGGCAGCAAGGGGACATCTCCAGAGAAACTCCACTGGGCTGTACCACCACCGTGTGGCACGAGTGTTGTGGCATCAATGGTTATTGCACAGACAGCCTGGGGCAGTAGTTAAGCTGTTTCCTGGTTGAATCACATTTCCGTGATGTACAAGTAGGACATAGGTAGCATCCAAACCCATACAGTCAGCCAGCACAAACTATCTTTTCATTCATGACTGATCATACCTTTGTTTACAGTTATTAGGGTAGTTTGGTGGTTCACTAAGCTAGCACTCACACAGCTACTACAACATGGCCAAACAGTCTAAATGTAAAAAAACATTACTTAGAATCCATATTTACTATTAGTTATTTTGCTGCTTTAAATTCCCATCAAGTGCAGAACAAAAGCAAAGAGTGTCCCCAAACAAAGGAAGGATTGAATATTCAGATGCAGGATCTATAATTCACAATTATTCGTTAAGCATTCACAAGAACAGTGACCATTTTTGGGAATGAACTTTGCACAAATTCTTAACAGTGTAGAATTTCTTCCTCCACAGTGGCCCAGAGATCCAGAGAGTACAAATCTGAGAAAATAAATTATTTTTTATTAAATGCTCCATCAGGAAAGAGCAAGCAGAAATTACACTTTGATTGCTGTAAATGCCATTGATTATTTATTGCCTGGGCAATGGTTATAGAGGCAACAGCTATATTTTTAAAGCATTGTGCAGACAATATGAAACATTTATCTAAGTGGTAGCACACCATAGAAAGCTTGATTTAACCAGACTTTATTGTACTCTTCACTGAAATGAAGACTGGCAGTTTGATAGTCAGCACTTTTCATGGAAGCTTAAGCTCATTCAGAGCCACTGAACACAATTTTTTTATCCTGGCAATTAAACAAGTATGCAGCTTGGCACAGCGCAGCCAACTGTATGTGAATCAGAAAAAAATAAACAGTTATGAATACAAACCATGACCTTGCCCAGAGGTAACACTCTTCCAAAACCCAAGCTACAGATACAGAGAGAAGGCAGGGCAAAAATCCCATCTCAAAGCCAAGTTATTAGCATGTCTAGATATCACCTCAACCAGAAAAGTTTCTTTTTCCACTCTTTCCTACTCACATTTTATTATTCAGTGTGTACTGTTTACAGCTCTTACTGTAATATTGCAGATTACTCTGGCCTAAATTAACTGTACTGAACTCCATTTGTTTTCAATGCTGCAAATGTGTTTTTCATGATGATTTTCCTGCACTATTGGTGCATCATTTCCTTTATTTTTCCTCAAGAGCTTATAAAATTTATTTAACCCTCTGAACTAGCAGCTCTGAAGACCAGACTCTTCAGTAGCTTACATCACTTAACCTGAATAGCAGTATAACAGAGAGGACCTCATGTTCATACAAAGGTCTGTATCCCTTTGCTTATAGTTCTACTCTTAACTAGAATTTAGCAGTAACTCCTAATTTGACTTTGCATCCTGAAGGAAAAAGCTGTGGGATACATGAGCACAAGCCTCTATACACCCAGACAACATGCAACTGATGCTCAACTTTTCTGCCTTCAGCTCTGGATAACTTCACCATAGTTGCTTTTATTTTTTTCCCCACTATAGTCAAAGTAATTTCTCAGCACAAGTTATCTTCGTTCTTTGGGAAAGCATCATCTACTGCACCCAGGAAGAATAGTTCTAAGAATCAAAGCTCAGCAGGTGACACATGCTCAGCACTTGGAAGAATTTGCATCCCCGGCATCAAGGAGACATTTCTATCCATCTGTAAATAATCTGCCATGGTGCCACCTGGTGCCTCTCTGTTATGTTACAGAATCACCTTCACAGAACAATGGGGAAAAAATGCTTTTACCATGATTTTCAAACACACAGCTACACTGCTATTTAAGATTAAGAGGCCCCACATCAGCCATTAGGCCGGGGATGTGCACAGCATAGCTCTCGCACGCCGATTTTTAACCAGTATACAAGAGGAAAACACAAAAACTGTGTACAAGACAGACCACAAAGACAGAAACTCAGATTGTGCTTCACAATGGAGAACAACACGGCAACAGATGAGATGTCCTCTGTGCTGTCCCAGTTTCTTCCTCTCTGGGTATACACAGTAGACAATAAAAAAGACAATAAAAAATTACACAGTAGACAATAAAAAAGAAAGAGGAATATCTGCAACTCCACTAATTTAGACTAACAAGTAGCAATGAACAGAAAGAGCTACGTTTACTTGGGAGAGTTAGGTACTGTTTGAAAGAGAGACATCGTGATTGCCCGAGGCAAGTAAATGACTGCCTGAAGAAAAGTTTAATGAACCCCCAAGGATTTTGGCAAGTGCCCGGAACAGGGAGCAATGTCCCCTCTCTCCACTGGAGTGTGCTGTTGGAATGCAGTAGGAATATCAGCTCCCGGCTGCTTGGGCTGCAGGCAGAGCTGCGAGCTCCCCCTTCGTCCCTGCGCGATGGAGCTGCGGGGATCAGCCGCAGCCCCTGCTGCAGCGGGACTCTGTGTTGCAGACATGGACAGGAGGCCGTAGCAGCAGCAGGACGGCGGCTCCTCCGACACCCAACTTCACCCGGTACTCAACGCAGGCAGATGCCCTTGCTCTGAGCCCAGCCTTGAGGCTCACAGAGCTGGGGAGCGTGGTGACACCTCCTGAAACACAGGCACTGTCTTCTGCAATAGTTCCACTCATTAGCCAGTGTGTTCAGGTTAATTAAAATAGAGAGCAATGAGGCAAACGGCAGTCTATACTTAGACTGAGGGCTGTAAAAGGTCTCAAGTTTGCTGCTTTTCACGGGAGAGGGTAGGGGGTGGTGGTGAGGAACACCAAACAAAAACACCCAACTCCATCCCCCCCAAAACAACAACAACAAAAACCAAAACAAACCAAAAAAAAGAAAAAAAGGAAAAAATAAATATTAGTGCAGTTGCAAGCATTCAGTACTTGGATAACTTTGCCTTACACAACAAATATCAAGAGCCAAACCTGCAAAAGGGTAAACTGGGCTTAATTCAATGAAGCCAGCACAGGTTTATACCACCCGCTTTGACCCTTAGGACCCAGTTTATAGTGACTGTTCATCCAGAACACAGTCAATCAGTGGGAAATCAGGGGAAGGTGTAAACTAAAACTGGGTATCTTTCATAGTACATACACATTAAGAAGAAATGCTCTATATAGTAGCAGGGAACTTAAGCACTTATATTTAAGCTAAGAAGAAATCCTATTGCCAACCCTTCGCATTCTTCTACCTGTTACTGGTATGAAATCATCATCAAACATAAGAGTACTTGCCAGGCTCCCTTTTGGGAGCATGTGATTAACTTGCAATGGTTTGCTCCTGTGACTTGAGAGCATCCTCTTAACAGATTTTTCAGATAAAAAGGCATTTGGGTTTGTGCTTCAGCAGCTGCTGCCAGGACACTAAGGAAAAGCCAGGACAGAGAGAATGAAGTCTCAGAAGATTTCCACTTGCAAATTACTACATAAGAAATGAGAAGCAGAAGGACCTTGCACAGTAGGGTAGAAAGTTCACTTAGACTAGCTTTCCTCTTATTTCAAATGAGAGGTAGGAAAAGTAGTCAATCAAGCACAAGCCAAACACTTGATGCATTTTGGAAAGCAAAATTATACAGTGAAGCAGCAATGCAGTGAAAATGGAGACATAATTTATCCAAACTCTGCAATAAAATCCTGTAGCTGCTAGTTACCTTTTTTTCCCTGACCAATAGTATCCTCACTTTTCAAATCCCTTGGAACTCAGCCTCACCCTGGAAAAGAAGAGCTCCTACACATCCAAAAACTCTACCCTCACTCAAACATCAGAAACTTTGTTGGTAACCACAGCTACAGACACAAGTATTGTGTGCAACATAACACCCAGGTCTGCAGAGAAACATGGAAACACCTGCCATGCCTGATGGCACCTGCTGCTCTCCCCGAGACCCCAAGGTTACCTGTAGGGAAGATGCTAAAAAGCAACTTAACTCACTTGCCTGTGAGGCTGCGTGCACACAGAGCTTGCTCCCTGCCACCAGCACTGCTGGGTGAGCAGGAAGCCTGGCCACCTTCTCGCTGGCATAGCCTGGTCTGAGGCATTTCTGCTTCACAGAAGGATAGCAAAAGGGAGCTCCAGTCCTTTCAGAAGAGGACAGCCACGTCTCCTCTTCCCAGAAGGTGGTGATAGGGGTTAGAGCCTATGTGTAAGGGAACACACATTCAGTCTTACGTGGACAAGTTCAAATAAAGCTGACAAGACTTTAGCTTCTTCCTTGAAATTACCCAGTCACGTGGCTATAAACCACATGGACTACACCAGTTTGTACTATGCTGTATGTAGTGCAGATATAATGAAAACCCCATCTACTGCCCTAGCCCACAGGAGGGGACAATTTGTTTCCGAGATGAAGTTCACTTGCTAATAATGTCTGGCAGCAACTGCTGCTTCTGTCATAATGATAGTGCTTTCTTATTTTTATGTCTCTATTCCCTGCAACAATCTAGGTGCCTCGCCGTGAACTAATGCTGCCAGCCAATAAAACATTAAAAAACACATTAAGTACAACACTGTGCCAAAAGCTACTGCAGCTACAAACAGAAGTGTCTAAATGACCCTACTTGAGAGTCTAGAGCACACTAAGGAAAAATGTTTTTCTTGCTTACAGCACGATGTCCAGCATACATTCCTCACAGAAAGCCTAGGTTGATGAGGTCAGGAGCAGGTGACCCTCATGTAGCAATAAAAACATACCAGTATTAACAGCCAGGGGCTGCTCTAGTCCCATGTGCTGGTACGGATCACGTATACTTCCCTGTGGTCCCTATATTCAACAGAAAGGCACAAACCTCTCTACTGCTGTGCTGTATTCCCAGAGCAGATGAAGAAGCAGCTATTTAAAACTGCAGCACAAACTATTGTTTGAGTCTACACAGTCTTAAATGTACAGCTGACAGAACAGAGATAAGGGGGGTAACTTTATTTTTCCTTTGGGACATAAGAACAGCCCCTGTGCTGAGAACACTGATTAAGGAAGGAGATGTTAATTTAAAAAAAGAGCAGATGCATCACAGGAGCCAGGAGTAGAGCTGACTTTGCACTGCCCATCCTCTGAGCAGGAGTACTCCTGGTCTGGGCACTGTGTAGCCATGTCAGAGCAGACCCAAGCCCACCATTACACGGTGTGTCGGTAGGCCACGGCACACAGACATTTCTACTGATCAGCATCCTTTGCAAGCTGTCCCGTGTCCACCTAATCGCCATTACAGAATGAGCTTTGGCATCCCACAGGATGCTAAAACTCTTGAGAAGAGTTATTAGCCCACATAACCCAAGAGAGAGGGGTTGTGAGTGCCAAAAAATAAAAAAAAGTGACAACTCAATCCAACTCTGACCCCACTGCAACAGTCCCAAGCAAGGAGTCCTGCACTGATAGCTGCCCAGCATGCAAACTGATTTTTCCATCCTCAGAGTGAACCTAGTGAACCTCCACAACTCAGACAGAGAAGCCTAAGAGTCAAGGATGTCTCACCTGTGATTCTCAAGTCACACATAGCTCCAAAACATTGAAGTCAAGGCCTGTGTCATAGCTGTTTCACACGATTAATGGCATGGCTGTGCTGGATCATCCCTGCTGCCATCTGTCAAATGGCCAAGGTCAGCAAAGCCAACCTGGTCTTCAGTTGACAGGGTAGCGTCTTCTGAATGCAGAACAATCATTTGCCACAGCCTTCCTGGGGCATGTGGAAGTGTAATTATACCAATCACCACACAAAGGGAGTGCAGTGTGCTGGTCATAACCTGCGGTTACTGAGCAGGGACTTCACTGACTGCCTGAGGACGAAGCACTAAACTTTTTCAGCTTCTGAAAATCCTGTTGTTTTCCTATCCAGTCTTAGCCCCGTGAGAAAGTGCATCTTCTTGTAAAGTCAGCTGCCAATAAAGCAACTTTTTGCAGAGCAATTTTAGCTATGTGTGGGAGATCAAGCAGTGAGAAGCTGAGATACAGGAAGCGCCTCTCAACCATCATCTCAACTCACTGAAGTTGATTCTCTCCAAGCCTGGGACAGAGATACAGACATCAAATGCAGGTAACAGCACAGACAAGTCAGACAGAGTAAGTGATTTTTTTGTATTTTATTTTGTTTACTAGTTCTAGTTCTCTCTGTAGATTAACCACCATGCAGGTTAGTTAAAATAAACTAACAGAAATAACAGCAGCTGACAAAATAGAACCACTGACAAGTCCAACTGCACAGCTGGAGTCTCAGCTACCTTCCCAGCTACTACACCCCTCAGCTACTTAGCTGGGGGCAGAATATTCATCCAGAACCAAATGCTGCAAACTCGGCACTTTTCCTATTTTTCCCCAAACAAATATTGAAATTAAATATTCAAACTCCCTAGTGTGGCTGAAGGGATACATTATTTTAGCAGATTAATAATTACCATTTTCTTTCTGCACTAATACAATATTATAAGCTTTAGAAATACACAAGAGGGAAAATTTTCCCAAGACTGTATTAAATATGAAAGCCACTCATTATAACAGAACACCCTTTTTATTTATTACAGACTGCACTTGATAACAGCTCACAGTTGTATTCATGTTAAGATACCACTTCAGAAGTACAGTGAGCTTCTTTAGAGGACGTGTTAAAAGACACAGCTCTAAAGTTAATAATTTGCAAGAGGAAAAAAAAAAAGAACAAACCCAAAATACAAAAAAACCCCATCACTATCTACTCAGAAACATCTATTAAAAGTCCTAAGGTGTAGTTATTTTAAGAACATGAAAATTATTTCCATGCTATTGCTAATAACCCTCCAACACTTTGATATGTCACTGTCTCCAGAGAGCTCCTGCCCTCTCTGGAGGGGCTGTCAGAAGAAACTTCAGTGCTAAAAGCTCCTATGTTGCATATGCAAGAGAACAGCAGCCACAAAGTACCTGGCAAATATTTTCCATAAGGAACAGGGTAAACACTTTGGATTAGCTCAAAAGACATTTATCTCCAAGTCCTGAAAATGATGCTACATATACCAGTATTCTTTTAAGAAAGAGATGCCACTTGGCTGCTCAGATTATCTTTTTTTTTTTTAAATATTGTTAATTATAGCATAAATGTTTGGCAAACTATTTCTTTGCTTGACTGTGGAGACTATTTGTTGATTTAAATTATCAGGCTGCTTTTTTAGGAACTGAATTTATCACCAGCAAAGGAAAGGAAGTTCTCAGGCATCCACGCTAGAATGGGTGCAGTTCCTACAGAAAAATGTCATTATACTTAAAAAATAAATCCCTACAGTTTAGATCCCTTGGTCTAATTTCTGTTAGTACCTATAGATAGCTCTTGCTATTAAAGAGTATTCCTCTCAAGAGGGTGAGATGAGCTGGCAAAAAATCATCACAGCAAAGCAAGACAGGAACTCTGGTAGAATTCCCATAGCCAAACCAACAGGAAAAGTGGCAACTGTTGACTTCCAAAGCAGACTCTGTATTCAGAAGTTCAGGCAGCACTGATACAGGAGATATATGGACTTCCTTAAGGTTGCTGGGACCTAAAACCTTTCAGCACTGGTTAACTAAACTACTCCATCAAAGAGTGCTACAGCAAGGCTGTAGAAGTCATCCCCAAAATGATAATCACCTTCCAAAATCAAGAAAACAGATGAGTATGTAGAGGTGAGGTGCTGCATTAACACCTCTACAAAGTTTGGTTATTGTAATGAATCAGAAAATACACAAAACAGAGAAAAGCATGAACAGCCCTGTCACAGGAAAAACTTGAAAGTTAAGTTAGACACCACCCCACCCAAACAGGAGAGACAGAACTAGATAAATCCAGGAGATGTCTGCCACTCAAGGAACTACTTGCCTGGTTTCACACTGTGATAGGGTCTATGGGATCATCCAACTGTACCAAGCTCAACAGGATTAAACTGCAGCTGTGCAGAGCCACCAAAAGTAAAGTTTTAAAATTTGTAAGCTCCTCCTCTAAGTGTCTCTGCTTTCCACAAATACAGCGATGTTGCAAAGCACAAGGTGAATGAATTTATAATGAGACTGTTTGTGTGAGTGGTTAAAAGCATTAAAGCATCAGGCTTTACAACAGATGATCTAAGTCTATCAGCTTAATATTGGCATTTCAGCAGCAGCACAATAGCTCTTGTAGCATCCAGATGTAGGAAGAAGGCCAAATATACTGAGCTGGCACTGGGCTCCCAGGTGCAGAACACCCAGGATGGAGGCTGGAGAGAGGCAAGAGTCACCCAGACCCTAAAGTGCAGCAGGGTTGAAACTCTCTGTGGTGAAAACTGTAGATAGCACTCAGAAGCGATGCACTGTACCACAGCCAGCAAAACCCCTCCACAGCCTTATTCTGCAGGCTGTGCAGCCTTGAGTGGGTCACTTCTGCAAGTGCTAGGTTGCTTCTCCAGCAGTTTGCTTTCCTGCCCAAGTCTGGCATCATTTAAATACCATACTAGAAAAAGGGCCACAATCCAGACACCAGCTGTGACATTTTTTTTTTTTCTGTTTACAGCACTGTTACTCATTTTCCTGACAGGGTATTTAAACCAAGGTAAAAAAAGGAAGCCTAAACTGAAGCAAACTTCTACACAGAATTTGAAGAAACCACACAGCTGAGAAGATAATCGCTCTACTCGGCTTCTGCCTGCTGGAAGAAATAGGCTTCAAATATTTACCAGACAGTGTATGCTAACAGAGAGCTACCTAGTACTCTTGCTCGTCATCCTGAAAATAGCTATCACTTATTTCTCCGTATTATAAAAGTAGGGATACATTTACTTTAGGAACATACAGACTCCAGATTTGCTTGTTTGCAGACTCTTTATTCCTGTCTCAGTTGCAGATGGCAGGAAATTTGCTTCCCAACAAAGAAAGTACAGTTGAAGTGACAAGTGACACTTCTTGTCTCATTTTATGTAATTATAGCAGTAATAACTTGATCAGCTAGGTCACACCCAAGAAAACTTTATTCTTTAACTGTTAGCTTCACCACAGAATTGCAATTTCAGTTTTCAAAAATCACTGAAATTTAACTTAAAATTCAATACAAAGTTCATTCTGAAACAACCCAGTGGACCATTAGGAACAAGCTGAAGAGATATCAAGAATCTGGTGGTGCCTCACCCTGTACTCAGCAGTATTTTACACAAATATCTGCATTCACGGCACCAACCCGAGGAAAGGGATTCCTGGGTCACAGTGTCTGTTCTGACAAGAGCTTACTACTTCATACTAAAGCACATATAATAACTAAGGGTATACAGAGGACACAGCCTCCCATTTCCCTGTCTAACAAACTTTGGCCCTTGGCTGTTTTAAAAAGAAGAAAAAAAAAAAAAAAGTAGGGTTCTGGCACTTGGGTGTCTCCACCCTAAATGTATGCTGCCAAACCCCTTCAGTACTTCATGACCTGCCTTTCAAAGCATTTTGCTTTATTTCTGTCACTTATTCTACACATGTCCACAGTAAAACTCTTTATTCTGAAACAAAGGGAGATTTTAAAAGAAGATTTTTTTTCAGCATTTTATTTGGCAAGGAAATACCAAAATTACATGGGGAATCACTTTAGACTGGAATAAACATTTGCCAACCCTGGGTACAGCTGTGAAACTGAAAAGCCTTTCCAGAGCCCTAATCACAGCATCTCCAAAATCATGGTGGAATTGAGACCAAAACCAGAAGCACATCCCAGAATTAACGCAGATGGAACAAACACAGAAATTCTTTTGTTTGCTCAAGTCCTGGTTCTCTGTAAAAGCTCAATAGTTTTGGTAATCTACACGCTCTGATGCAATATACTTTTCTTTCATTCAGGGTCATTCATGTGTTTGCCAGAAAGGGTTAAAAAGGCATAAGGAGGTTTGAAATTTAGCCTAAGGACCCTTCAGCTATGCTTGGGATAGATACTTCAGATAGAAAAGGTACTAGATGAAGAAGAAAAAGGTGGACTTGGCCTTTTTTCCTTAAGCTGCTATTTCCCTTGGGGGTTTTTTTGTTGGTTTTTTTGGGTGTTTGTTTGTTTGGGGGGGTTTTGTGTATGTTGTGGGGTTTTTTTGTTTGTTTGATTTGTTTTTTTTTCTTGAGAGCCATTAATCTTACAAACCATCCTTTCTCTTAAACTGGAAACTTTGAACTTCCAAATCAAGTACCCACTCACTTCAGTAATCAAAAGGCAACAGAAACCACACGACTATAATCCATTCCTATTTAAGTCTCAGTAGAGGTGCAGCACGTAACTCAAACACATTCTTAGTGATGAGTGACTCGTTGCCGTGTGGACAAAGCCCCAGGGCATCGTGCCCATCCACAATGGGCAGCAGGCAGTCCCATGCAGAAGCCCCCCTCTTCCCAAGTGCACACAAAATTTTACATGCATTTTTAAGCCATGGATGATATCTCCCTCTGATCTACACGGTGATCATATCAGCACCACAAGCAAGCCATGCCTGACTTGCTTAACTTAGTGATGCAAGAACGCAGGCTGTCCTTGCTGGATGCAGGTGGCACATGAACTCCTGGTGCCAGACACTCTGAAATCCACCCTTGATCCCAATCTGAACACAGCAACTTAACAGTGTTTAAAGAGCAGGACTGCTCAGCTGGCATTCCTTCTGCTCTCAGAGTGACAACAGAAATTACAGTGATCTGCATCCTTGGCAGTGGCCCGAGGAATGACAAAGGGATTAGACAAGGCACTATGAAGGACCCAGGTAGGGGAGCTGTGGCAACTGCAAAGTCTCCGTCAGGAAGAGTAAATGCTTCAGAACTGCCTGAATAGCAAATATGTTATCACCTGGGGACTTTGTCCCTACCAGTCTCATTCACATGGGTCTCCTGCAGCTACTGTGTCTTGTCTGTTAGAAGAGGGGAGCTGCCAGTATCATATTCAGATTGCAACATATTTTTGTCTTGTGTGCATTAATTAAACTTTAAAGAAAATAGTAGTGGTGAAAAGGCAAAAAGTTTTGTGTGACCTGAAAGAACAGAGCAAAGATAATTGATCCTTTACTGACTCTGCTCTCAGTACCTAAAAGGGATTTTGATAGCTTTCAAAAAGATAGTACTTCAGCAAGCTGTACAGACAAATAAATGTTATCGTAAGTCTTATCACCAAAGGCCAAAGCAGCCCTGGAACAGAACTCAGGAAATAGGTTGTGAAAATCAGTTTTAAAAAATAGAACTGTTTTCAGCTCCTACTTCCCCTGATTTCCAGGGCAGCAGGATCCAACCCAGAAGACTTAACAAGTTTTGCTAGCCCAAATAAAGAACGAAAGTAACAATGGCCATTTGGAATAGAAAATGCTGGGATCTGCAGAACTATTTCTATATAGCATCTGGCTCTCTTTGCAAAGTTTAACATTAAGCCTGCAGCTGGACAATATTTCAGTTTATTGCTCTCTGCAAAGCCTCACATGAAGCAATTTGGAAAAGGCAACTATTAATTAGTCCTAATGAGGATACAATTTGCTTTCAGCAGGCTTACTTTATTGAAAATAGCAGAAACAACTGAGCTGAACAAAAAACCCAAGCTGCAATTAGAAGCTGAATGTCCACTGGCCCTAGAGCGACATAGACAGCTGACAGCTAAGGACAAATTAATCTTTGTCTCCCATACCAAATTGTGAGTGTAATACAGAGCATGGAAGAGGTATGGTATGTATCCTAGCAGGTCTGAACTTCTCAACCAAAAGTTGATAAGGAAAAATCTGAGACTCAAACAAATAGAAGGACAACTATTCCTTCTCCCCTCAGCATATAAAACACATGTCCTTCTGAGCTCACATTTAAATCCTATTAACAGTTTGCCACTCCCCTTTTCCCTCCATCTCTTCAGTCTTTCACTGTCTGCACTTTTTTCTCTTAAGCATTTGCCTCTCTGCATCATTTCATGCATTTTGATGTGTGCTGGAGCACTCACGTTTGTGTGAAAAAAAACCAAGAGTAGAGACTAAAAGCTGAAACTATACCTAGAAACAAGACCCTCTCTGACAGCCTTGAAAGGTTAATGGTGGAAGAAGATACAGACTCAGCTGAGAAGAGAGGAGGAGGAGAGAGAAAGGACTCTTGAGGACTCCAGAGGAAGGAAAACGTGAGAGCTCCGAGAGGTGAGGGGAACAGGACAGGACATAACTGCTAAACTGGGACTCCTACCCTGTTGTCTTGTTCAACGACCTGTAGTGTTTTGGCAGCAGTTCTAGGATCTGTTTTACTTCCAGGGAATCAGTATATATGTGGGGTACTAACTAGCTATTATTTGTTATTCTCACTAATGTCCTCTAAACTGTTCCTGTTTCAAGTTATCCAATATGATTTTAGAAGAACATTTCATTTGAGATGACTTTAAAATTTTGTTTTACTTTTTCTATCCTTGTAGTCATTTGGCTTCCCTCACTTCAGTGGCTCAAAACACAGAAGCAGATGAACCTTTGTTCAAACCACTGTGTTTTTCATTCTAGGATGCCTCTCACTGTGATTGAGTTTTGAAAAAAAACCTTTGAAACGCACAGTTACCTCAGAATTCTTATCCCCTGGAATATCTTAGAAACACGCCTGCACACCATCTGGCTTAGTTTCTTTGGCCTCTGTACATCCCTTGTACCCCCAGCTGATCCTGGTTATATCTGGAAAGGCAGCAGAAGAGGCATCAACAGAAAAAAACTTGGCAGTTGTCAGTAAGGCTATAATCTGATGTAATGGAGTTGTAGAGGAAACATTAAAAAAAAAAAAAAAATCTGATTCCGGCCTTGTCCACCCAGCTTTTTCTCCATAATGCTTATTTTGCTCCACAGAATGGTATTTCCTATACCTCCAGATGTTAATACATCAAACTAATATGAAAAAGGCTTTTTCAGGATCTCTTGACCTTAGATCATGAGCGCACCGAGTTGAACACAACAGAAATTTATGTTGTATTCCAAGAATTTTAATACAGCAAGAACTATTCTAACTCTCATTTGCGGAACCATGATTATTTGTAGTACCCTGTATGCTTGGGGAATACTTTAGGAACTACAGTCAATTTAACTTCCACATGCGATCAACATTAAGATTTTTAAATAGCTCCTGCTGTACCAAAGTGACCTTATGCAATCAAAGGTATTGAATCAAAATGGGAAAAAAAAGAAAAAAAAACAAAAGATTTTACAAAGATAAGAAGTTGCATAGACAGCTGTACATGCTCACTTCAGTGAATAAAAGAAATGTTACACAACTGAAAACAAGCAATACTGAAGAATATTAAAGTGTAAAATTCCTTCATACAAATGAACCATCCTTTTCCTGTACTCTTTTTTATTCCTGGATACATGAAGCATGTATTTATCAGAAGCCAAAAGAACTGAGGCTTGACCAGTCTCTCAAAGTTTGGTTACAAGGGTACTCTTGAGCCAGCCAAGGCCACTGAAACCCAGCCTTCCCTCCATATCATAACTTGCTGCTTGTCTTCGCTTAATCTAGAGATCACAGAAGGCAGGCAATGAATCCTGTAGTTTACTATTTTGACTGTAAATTAACCCTGCAATAAAACAAGTAACTGGAAAGCTGCCTGACTTGTGCTCTCCAATGGAGAGGAATGACAGGAAAACTCCCTCAGAGGGGAATCTTGTCCATTGTGCTTTCACTGCTTATAGAGTTTGCATCAGCTTGCAGGACTGGGTGAAAAATGAAATTTGAAGGACATTAGATGGATGGTACAAAGATGGACTGGAATACAGAGTTCCCAAATGATGAAGGGCTTCTGGGTCCTAACAAGATCCCTTGCTTTTGATTGTTTGAATTCTCCAACCTTCAACCTAATCTAATCCATCAAGTGCAGTTTGCACACACGTAATGCCCTCCATTCTTTTAAGGTGTTTGGCATTGAGAAACAGAATTGTTAAAAAAAAAAAAATATTCCATCAAAAACCCACACTGAACACAACTCTGGAAAGACTAAACACCTAATACCACTTTTCACTTAAATGCTTGGCTAAGGAAATAACTAAAATACTATGAATGCAGGAGAGGATTCCTAGTTTTGAGCACAAAATAGGAACGTTGGAAGGGCAAATCTTATATTCATCCTAAATTATTCATGAAAATTCTTTCCGGTTTTCTGCAATTCACATATAAAACTTTAAATTAGGGTTATCTGCATAGTTTTCTACTATTTTTTTTTTCCAAAAGCTTTTTGACTTACAGTAAGTGCAGAAAGCAAAACTAGTATATTTAATCTGTGACCTCTACTTTCAGAATGGCTTTGCCACTGTCCTTTTACATCCTTTATGGTATAACAGCAGTGATATGAAAAGTCCTACCCCTTTACAAGTTTTGAAAGCTGAAGACAGTCTCTAAGGAAAAGTATTAGTGTATGAAATTAAACTACATGTAAAATTGTGCCGCTTGAAATATTTGAGCATGGGTTAATTTGTGATAATGCAGTTTCTTCACATTTACAGAAAAATAAACACTGGCCAAAGATCAAAAGGCATGAAAACCATTGGAGTAAGATTACCATTTCCATACACCCAAACTGAAATCCTGCTTTCAAATGCTTTCCAAAATGATTTGTTCATAGCGTAGCTACAATTTCTTCAACTGCCAGTCTCCAACTGGACTAACAGAATATAAACCATTTACAAATTTTGGACCCAATGTTCAACTGACATCAATCACAGTTTGTTCCAGAGAGTTCACTGCGTCTATTGAAACCAGCACGGTCCAGTCTATCTTGTTGAACTCTATAGTGCAGTGACATTCCAAACTGAATCTTTTAATAAGTGACCACAGTCTACACTGTTGTGAATAAGACGTGTTTATATTGTAAAGTTACTCTACTACGCTTCTGCCTTAACCTGTTGAGTGACAGATCAGCTGATACAATTTAAAAGAAAAAAAAATTATCTGAAAAAAAAAAAAAAGAACAGGTAAGAATTTCTAGTGGCCAAGAATTTTATGGGACTAGAGTCAAATAGCTTGATACTCAGTCTCAAATACAGCAGCATAATATTTTTCTCTCTCTCTTCCTCCCCTCAGAAAGCTGCCTTCTGATTATGAATATATTATATATTCATGTTCTTTTGTAGCAGTTTCCAACTGACAAGAACCATGAAAGCCATTTGGTTACAATACTCACAAGGTCAAAAACCTCAACGCAAGACTAAATTCCTCCTCTCTGATCACAAGCAGACTAAGCTACTTAAATCCTGGGAAAACCAGAGCTTTGGGGGGAATGCAGGAATGCAGTGCTAGATGTTCCAGGGAACTCAGCTACCTGAGTATTCAGCCCTAGAGCTTAGACATCTCTGAGATGAGCAGGAGACAAGGAATCATTTCATGGTTGCAAATGAGTACTCTACTTTTAACATATTATAATCCTTCCTCAGATCTGGCACTAATTAAGACCTTGCTGGGGGATATTGGGCTTCATAGGGCATTTACAGGCCAAGTACTGAAGGCAATTACCAGGGCTGCTACATTATTGACAAAGTAGTGCTGGCAGCTGACATTACAGACAGGCCGCACTGTTTGGTGAGCCCAAGCCCATTGCTTTCTTCTGGCATCAAAAAGATCTGTTCTTTTACTAACTTAAACCTGAACACTGCTTGTGGCTCCATGTGCTTATTCCATCTGGAATTGCATTGAGGAATCACTAGAATGGGTTTTGTGCTACTCCAGACAGTTCGGCATAAAACCTCTCCCCTCTGTAATCTTTCAAATTTAGAGAAGATGTTCCTGCACTTTGAAAACAAGAAGTTCCTTATAAACCTTCAGCATTTCCACCTGCAACAATTGCAGATTTAACGAGGTCAGGCACAGAATGTTTTCCTCCTTACAAGTAGCAGATTCTCCAGAAAGCTCTACAAAATCCTCTACAATAGCCCCCCTCATTGAAAACCTAGAACTGGCAACATTCAAGTATTTAATCAGGTGCTGATCCCACTGACTCTCTGACCACACACACAGAAGCAGGTTTTGAAAGATACAAAATTCTGTAACTTTGAAAATGCAATATTTTATCTATTATTTTTGAAATAACTTTCTCTTTTATAACTATAGGAAGTTTTACTACTACTGTCAAATTATTCAACTTATTTTTGTTTTGTAACAAAGCCTTTCAAGGATAACAGAAAAGAGCATGAATTTGGATGAGCAGCATCTAAATTATCATCTAAACAGGCCTGCTGGCATGTTGCAATCATGTGTTTTATAGCTGCTTTTTTCCTCACTTATAATTGCTATTGAGACAGATAAAGTTTACTTATTTATTAATTAAAGGATTTCTGTGACTGCTTCCCCATGAAGAGGCTTATTTTCTCATGTACCTCCAAAGACCTTGAATAAAGCAGCTTGGGGTTTGGGTTTTTTTTAATATCTAAAATGAAAGAAAGAAAATGTGTATGTCCTAGCTTGGTGTGCAAGGCACCAGGAAGATTTGCTGACCTCTTGTCACACTACCTAGTACATGTAGCATACTATGTTTGCATCTTTTGATATAAACACAGTTGTATAGGACAATACGAACCTAAATAATAAAAATAGGCTAGAAAGCTTTAAAATGAAATTAAATACAGTAAAGTGACCCCCTTTTGATGTTTCTGCTTTGAGGCATCGATCAGTTTGCTTTTCATAGGGGTATACTGCTGCATGCAAAGGCATGTGATTTGATGACATTTTAAAAGAAAAATATTTGAAATACAGAACAAAGTTGATCTTTACATGCCTTAGATATGAGCAGACAGAGCAACAGTAACAATTGCAAACAATGTCTTACAGTACTGACTTAAAATAGTAGCTGAGTAATACATTGAAAAAAAAAAAGCAGCACCTGTCGCATTCAAATACCATTTGAGATTTACTGTTTCAAGTTAGTACTCAAAGTTGTAACACATACTAAAGCCAAGTTTCTGAAAAGATCAAGAGCACATGAAGATTTTTACTGCCTACACTGTCTGGGGAGGAAACAGTCACATCTCAATGGGCAGATACATCCCCATAAAACAAAACCGCCAAAGTTATTTACAACATCCTCCAGATCTTCTATGCGTAATTCTCAACACATACAAACTTTGCACCCTCAGTTATGTTTACTGTTCAGCAGCTACCTGATTTAACCTCAGGTAATGTCAAGTACAGAAGTAAGTCAATGTACAGAATTAAAAGTAAAATTTCAACAGAAGCTTTGAGTCCGGGTAATGTACACTCAGGATAGGCAAACCCACCATAATCTGAGAAAGCAAATGCTTCTGTTTTAAAATGTGTTTCATGGTTATTTGCCCTTTCTTGCATCCAAGCATCAATATTTACTACTATCTTAAAATTTCCTTTCCGACCACACTTTGCACGACATACGGTTCCACGTGCAGTACGATACCATCATGGCAAGAGTTCATCTGAAGTGTTCGAAATAAGTAAAGTGATTTAGCTCAATGCCATACAAACATTAAGTCCATCAAAATTACACTTCTGTTCACCCTTTCAATTTTTATTCCAAGTATCTTTTATTCATTCAACCATCAATTACTCTGTGCATATTTAAACAGAGACAAAATGTTTTAAAACATCTGAACACAGAGAGATTTAAACTAATTTCGCCTACACTATATTACCATATGGATGTAATATTAAAACTTAAATACTTCATTTTCAGAGAACAGAGATGCTGTTTTAAAAAACTGAAACAGATAATGGTACACACTAATAAAATTAAAATGAAGTTATAATTAAGTGAATATTTATGAGACTTGCTGCTCATCAGTTATGTACGTCAGAGCTTCAGAGCAACATGTTTTAAAGGAGATTGTCCTCACAGACTGACAACATGCCTTCAGTTGAGGAATGAGCACATTGTCAAAAAAAAAAAATTAAAAAACCCACAAATATCACTCTCTGCTGATTCTTTTCCTTAGTTTTGAGGCTGATCATCAAAATACAAGCTCAATGCTTGAGTAAATCTTTACCTTCAGAGATTGATTTTAGAAGCAGAGCTAGTCTTTTTATTTTACATTTGGCTTCCTATTTCCTTGCACCATATGAAATGCAATTTGTAAACATTAAAAATTCATACAGAAAAAAGTAATCACTATAAAAATTGTATTAAGCATGAAAGCATTAATTCAAGACATTAGTCACTCAGCAAGACAGTAGTAGATGGTACATCTTTTTCTCCTTTCAGTGCTTTTAAATGGGCAAAGAACCCAAAGCAGAAGAGGGAAAACTGATCCATTGGCTGAAATTAAAATGAAATACATTGAGGAAAAACTCCTTCCTTCTAAGGCCCTGTCCATTCCTCTCTTATGAGGCTGAGAGCCCTGGGGTTGTTTAGCCTGGAGGAGAGAGGACTGAGGGGATTCTTCTTTCCTTCTTTTAGGACTTTTGAAGGCAGCTGTATACTAATTCTATGGGCTTTGTTATTTCATAACTTCCATTTTTCATAACAGTACATACTTTAATATTGGTTATGATGTTTTTCCAGTGTACACAGAATTTGAAATTGATCCTGCTACAAGTACTTGAATAAGATAATAAATCTACATCAAACATACTTGAATGTCCATGTACATACTGGAGTGCTGATATTGGAAAAAAGTAATAAATAAAATATTTTTTTACTGTCTTTGTGAAGGACTGTCCTTGTCTGAAGGAGTCTCAGGAAGCTCTCCAGCAAGCTTGTAATGCTCTCAGTATTATCCCTTCTGAGTGCATGTGGCAGAGACACACATCCTTCACCAATTCTACTTATGGAGATAATGAAAAGCTAGCACTGCCACATTAGCCATGATTTTTTTTCCTGACTAAAAAGCCCTGCAACTCTGTCAAGCTAAACTCTTTAGGCCCAGTGCCTCACTGAGGCAGCTGCACTCTCTTGATTAGACAGCAAAGCGAACTCTAGGTAGGACAGTTTTGGGGTCTTTTTTTTGCAGCTGTTCTGCTACACAGCACACCACATCTTGAGCCAGCAGCAACACCTCCTACCTGGCAGGCAGTACATTGTCATTTTGAGTTCTGCAAACATTTGAATGGCCAACCCAATGTAAAAGTGAAGGAAAGGTTAAGCAAGATCTACTACTAAGAGCATAATGCCTCGGATATAGCGGGAGGCTGTAGATCATGTTACAGTCATTAACTATTACTGGTTCATTGCCTGTGTGACGTAGGCAGCATTGGGTTCAACTAAAAAAAAAAAAAAAAAAAAAGAAGGAGTCTATGCCATGCAGCAAAACTGCTCTTCAAGAGCATGGGTCACTACATGCACGAACCCACTGCTCTTCCTCTCCTCCTCTGTGCAACTGGACTCCCTCCTTTCCTGCTTCAACTTCCTTATCCCTACTGATATTTCATAATTATGATTGCTTTCTAACAACTCATTTGCTGACTTCTCATTCCATTTGCTTTAAAGTGACAGCAGAAAAAAAAAAAAAAAAAAAAAGGTATGTTTTCACAGTCATACACTTCACTGCAAAAAGATCTATTTTTGGTCCTTTTGATCCTCAATAAATAAACTATTCTTAGAAATAAAGTGCCAGTGTAATTAGGCTAATTTCAGAAATTCTGGCTATTCTCTTGAGAAATCTCTCTCAAGTAACAGATGGTTAAAAGAACAGCAATTAAGAATGCATGAGCCAAATCAACCTCACTAACAAGCAAACCCAAAAATACTACTTTAAACAACTGGATTCTACAAGAAAGCAATACCTGCACAATTCAGAGACTAACCTAGTTTCAAATTTCAAACGCTATACATTTTGCAAGTTCAAGAGACCACTGCACCATGAGTTACCTACAATAAACTGCACAGGTTTCTCCCCTCGTGATGAGGTTTCTTTGAAATACCTTCCTTGTCAAGGAACCTGTATGAAGATCCCCAAGATTTGAGAGGATGTGATACAGGAAAAAACAACCACCAATAAAGCCAAGCAATATTTCCTGCTTTAAGAAGAAAAAACCCAAAGCACCATGAGATTTGGGGGTGGAAACTGAAAAGAAAACAATGCAGACAGAAATGATTCCAAAGACATCTTTCAACATCTATCTTACTGAAAAGATAGTTGCAATAACTGAAAAGTGTTCTGATTAATATTCATCAGGCAACTTCAATAAGTGAGCTTTTTGACCTCAACTGACAGATAAATTAATCTTCTTGGAATAATACTAATAATGTATAAACATAATTTCTTTGAAATTGCTGAAATTAGTTATTAAAAATCAAGGGCCATTAAAAGTTATTGTAAAAAGTTATAAAAAGTTACAAAAGGGCCCAATCTCTGCACACTCCATTTTGCACTTAAGGACTGAGAATCTTTATAAATGTAATAATTTAACTTTCAAAATCTCATTTTTCCATACAATCTAAAGTGAGCAATGGCAGGTTAAACAAAGTATAGATGCCTCTCTACTACATTTCAGCGCAAACATAGCCACACAGACTTGAGGGCAGTGTGTTGTGGTCCGCCTTGCTCTACTCCATACTGTCTGGGACAAATTTTGAGACTAAAAGAGGTTACAAACTAAGAATCTAATACTGTTTCTGGGGATATTTGCCAGCCAGCACAACCTCATGGCTTTATTATGCTCAGCATAAAAAGTAACAGCCACCAAACGATCCTGTTCAGTGTAAATCACACTCCTACAACAATTAGACCATTTTTCCTTTCTCTCAATCAAGGAATTTACTAAAGGAAAGCAGGGAGCTATTCAGAACTACCTTGTACCTCATATAGCTGCAGCCAAGCTAATCCATCTTCTTGCATGTTCTTTTCTGTAATCTTTATGCAATACATTTTCAAAGATTAAAAAAAAAAATCATTTAAAAATGGATGAAAACACTGTGGACTCTGATCTTCTCTTCTGCTAGCTGCTCCAGCAAGGACCTAGAATCCTTTACCTCTCGTTAAGCAACTCTTCAATCACAGGACCAGCACTGCTAATCCCTGACATGAAGGCAATCACCTGAGTAATATGAGCCAGACAGGTTTAAGATTCCATAACTAAGTCAAGTAACAGTACTTTATAACTCTTGTGGTATTTAACCATGGTTTCATCACTGGTCCAGGTAATAATGGGGAAGGAATATTTCTGGTTGTTCTTTTCCATAGTTGAATCCATTCTTGAAGTACAAAACGTGTGTGTCAAGTACATAAACTGATCTAAAATCTTGGCTGTGCTCACAGAAAGACACCATACTTACCAAAATACATAAGGCTTTGTGCTACTCTAGATACAAAACAGCGGGTACAAGCAGATATACTGACCTTCCTATACTAGCTTCCAGTCCCTGTGTATTTTCCTCATCCTACCTTAGGCTATAAGACACTTAGGATTTGCCTTTCTTAGTAATTCATAAAAATACTGTCAACATTCCTTGGTGAACTTGATATTTTGATTCCATGCTCCATCCCTGTGAAAGCCATCAGCCGGCTCAGTAACTTCATCCTGCAAGTCAAGAACGTGCTTACAAACCAGGAGGAACTCAATACCTAAGGTTGCAATGTTAAGTCAGTAATGAGAGAGCGCGTGCGAGCGAGCAGGGAGAGACTGCAGTATTTTGCAATTGGCACATTAGAGGAAAAAGCAATTATATTAATAAAAAACCACAAGCAACACCTCAAAGTACTTCCAAAACTCAGATCTCTGTCCAAAATAGGTTTTGGAAGTGCTTTCCCCATATTCAGCTTTACATTTTCTCAAAAGGAAACAGATTTTTAAAGCATACAGTGAGTAAGTCTAAACATTAGTTACGACCAGCCATCTGTACAACGGACCAGTTCCATTTAACGTGAGCAAAGATGCAATCTCCAGTTTACCCATAAGTAGTCCTCAAAACTGGGCTCCTTTCTTCAGACAGTACCTGTCCATAGCTATGCATGTCCTACCATTACACAAGACTATATTTTAATAGAAAGACTTTCCCCCAAGGTACATAGCAGACAGTTTGTCTTGCAGCTGAAATGGTTAAAGAGAAAAGCAAAATTTGAAAGCTTACACATATCAAGACAATTCCTGAATTCACACTGTTCTTCACTCTAAAGAAATCTGAGATCAAACACATTCCATAAAGTTCATGTCTACAGCACAAGAGAGAAGGATGAGGGATGTGTGCTAAGCAGCTCTGAAGCAGATGGAGTGATGGATGACAAAGAAGTTTTAAAGTATTTCAGCTTCTTATCTATCTCTCTGCAGTATACTGGGTAATAAAAAAAAAAAAAAAAAAAAAAGCGCACCCATTTCCAAGAGCTATTCACAGGCTTAGAGATAAGCGAAGCTCAGCCTGAACACGTACTTAGGGAAACATCAGCTTTCAGCAATGTCTTATGACAGATTTTGGTTCCTGTTACTAATCTTCCTAGCCGGATACCATCCCCACGGAGTCATGATTACTGAGCTCCACAACTGTCACAGGCATGAAAAAGGAAGCTGAATATTGCTCCTCATTTTTTTTACTGAACTTTCTTATCATACTCTATTTCCCTCTTCAAGTAAACTCTTCTCATAATGTCTCTTCTTTCTTGTTTTTCCTCCTCCTTTGGTCTTCTTTTTGTTTCTCAGCAGAACAGATAGTGTCCATAAAGACCTAATAGGAAAAGACCTGCATCTCTGCCATTCTGGTTCCCATATAGCTGCAGGCCATAACAGTTCAGTTCAGCATGGCACGAATTCAAACATTTCAAAAGGCCAAAAAACTGCTAGTATAAGAAAGAAACTGTTTTCCCCACTTTGAAGTCTGACATCAGAGAGAACATGTAGACGGAACAATACCAAGACATGCTTTATTTCATTGTGGAAATGAGTCTTCACAACTCAGGTTAATAGGCTACAGACTAAGTCTCTTCTTGTTTAGGACAAGAGAAAATGGCCTTGATGTGCACCAAGGGGAGTTTGGATTGGATATTAATAAGAATTTCTTTACTGAAAGAAATCAGGCATTGGAAAAGCTTGCTTAGGGCAGAGGTGGAGTCCCCATCCCTGGATTTATTTAAGAGTCACGTACATGTAGGGATTAGAGAAACAGTTTAGTCAAAGACTTGTCTGTGTTAGGTTAATGACTGGACTTGTCCTTAAAGGTCTTTTCCTATCTAGGCAATTCTGGGTGATTCTGTGTTTAAGCACCTTTGCTTTTAAAGAAAAGATTCGTGGCAGATTTACTTGCAAACCTGTGCTGAAGACTGTTGCCAGGCTAAGCAGGTGCAATGTATACCAACACTGTCCTACCCTTTGAGGCATCTCCCCTTCTACAACAACTTGACTACGTGTATTATTTTGTTGAACCGCTGTGTTACCCAAGCTGGTAACTCATCTATAAAGGAGAAGCGAACCAGGAAATTTATTTCCAAAACTTCCCTAAACCTTTGAGTGCATGCCAAACCCCAAAATGTAGGCTCTCTCTTTTAAGCCTGTTTCTGGTGTTTTCAGCATCTCGCCTGGATGCTATTTAAAAGATAAGATGCTAAAGAACTGAGGTTGTTTTCCATGTAAGTTACTTTCTAGAGAAGCATCACAAGATTTGGTTTATTTCGGTCTATTGGCTGCTGTCACTAAGTGTCAATCTTTCCCCCTACTCCCCCTTACCTCTTAAAAAAAGGAATGTTCTGCAGAATTGCAGCAAAATGAAAGCAGTCTGAAGTCATTAGAAGAGTTGCATTATTGAGCTCTGTGGACCATAATGTTTTAGTGAGAAAAGACAGAACTTTGACTATAAGCAGAAATGCATTGATAGGAAATGCAACAAAGAAAGGCAGAATTGTCGTTCCTGAGATGGTATGAAGTGGAGGAAAGCTCTGCTTGGGGGACCAGGGAGGCCAACTTCAGTCTCAGAAGCAAGTCCAACAGACTCAGTGTGATTCTGGAGCTATCCAGATGTTTGTAACATCAAAAGCAATGAAGAGGACTAAAGGAAAATGGAAGATTTAGCACAAAACATACTGTCTGCCTAACAAAACATCTAGATCCTTTCTTTTTTTTGCACACACAATCCCAATACCATTGGACTCAATGTTGAAACAGTTATCTACGAGAAGCCTGCTTGTCAATGCTTTGAAAAAGTCTTCCTTTCTGCATGCAAAAATGAAAGTAGTAGGAATTAGAAAACATTCCTTTTTCAGAGCACCTGCTGAGGGTACACAATATTGTCTCAATATCCCGGCTACAAGCAGAGCATAAGGAAACTGGAAGGGGCTAGAATATATCTTGTGGTAGCATAATGCGGGCAAACGAGGCAATATGTTAGAGCAGCTGGATATTGTGTCATCATCAATTCTTGGCATGTGCTCTGTTCTAGTCCCTGTGCTATCTTGGCTGTCTAGCACCAATCCAATGAGCACAGCCAGAGTTCAGGTTTTTTTAAAGTTTGGATGCATTTGTTTTTTGGACAGTGAAAGAAATCAGCAGGGCATCCTATGATAAATTCATGCTGCTTTCTTATTTGGGCATCACAGAGGTCTTATCAGGTGAACAAGAGAATACACGCTGCACATTCTGAATCACAGGCACAGAAATATTCAAGTTGTAATTGTCCTTTTGTCTTAGTTTTCATTATAATCATTTATGGATCATTTTGATGCCTTGAACTTGGCTCTAAAATCCAACAAGAAGTTTGCAAACCATGTGAAAAATATTCATCAATTTCCTTGCGTGTTCTCACAGACAGACACCTGCCAGTTTCTGGAGATTTTGAAGAGATTTGGTTGGCATGCCCTTAGTTATTTCCAAACTGGTTTAATGAAGAAACTATGGAGATGTTCCCATGCACAGCTGTTATCCTGGCATATTACCTCTGCAGGAATCCGATCTTGTGAATTCAAATGCAAGACACAAAACATTTTATATAAAGGGCACCTTGCATATACAGCTATTTAGTACATAACAAACCCCCCAAATCATATACAGGAAACATTACCACACTCCTTGCATCTACCGCGTCAGTGCCAGCAATCTGTAAGATTTTTAAAGAGCACCCCCATCCCTCCCTGCTATGAGTCACACCCCCCACCCCCAAAAACCACAAAAAACCCACCAAATACACACACAAAAAAAATAAACCAAACAAACCAAACCAACAAACAAAAAAACCACACCACACCAAAACACACACCACTATCTACAATTCAGGCCCCATAAGCCCAGTTCAAAGCTTATTACTGCAGAGAACCCATATTTCAGACATCATCCCCATGAACACTGCAGCTTTTCATAACTGATCACACATACTCAAAGTTCTGGAAGCAGTTATCACTTTTCTTTCCTTTAACCTTTAAAAAAAAAACCAAACAAACAAAAAAAAAACCCAAACAAACAAACAAAAAAACGAAACAAACAAAACAAAAACCACCAAGCTCATTCACCTGGAAATTGAATGAGAAAAGCAAAAGACTGAAAGAACCTGAGGGGGATAAAATAATTTTGCTAAGAACCAAGAAATCTATGGGGGAGCACAAAACTGCTGAGCAAGTACAAAATGAGATAAAGATTAAACATCGCCACTATTTATGCCCAAAAGCTGGGAGCCACAGCATCTATTTCATCAGGAGGTTTCCGAAGCCTGTAAAATGTCTCAGAAGTTCCCACTGAAGCGCAGAACATCATTAACAAATCTCACTAAGAAAGGGCTGGGGTTTATAAGTTTGTTTTGGATGGAAACTGTGTGTTGAGACCAGTAAAAGAGTAACATAAAATGCTTTTATTTTCATAAGTCTTCTTAAACAAACACTATTGAAAAGAATCATTTACAAATAGCTGATATTTTAGTTTGGAGGCTGAACTATTGGGTCCACATACATCCCCCTATTCTCTTCAATTTTACATTGTGACAGATAAGCATCTCTCCATTCCACTCATGCTGGAGCTTTTCTACTTCACGCACAAATAAACCCGTGGGGAGCAGGAGGGAATCTCTCTGGAAAAAGGAAAGATATGCATAGCCTGAGATAAGGTCACTGACTTGAGGCTAGGATAGCAGATTTCTAGTCTCTTCTCTAAGGCATCTCCAATTACTTTATATCACAAAAGTTTCCATAGGGATACTGGAAGATCTAACATATTCCAGAGTACTCTGTAGCACAAAGTTACAGAACCACCCTAAAACTGCTTTTTGTTTCAACATCTCCTCTGGTTTAGGCAATAGTAATAATGATGTGAAACTAATTTTCATATGTTCTTGTTCACTTCTTTCTAGTTACATTACCATGAGGTACAAAAGAGGATGAGAAGAATAAGAAATGTAACTTTTCAGTGTTTAACTCCCTTTCTCTACAAGCAAAACTCACCCTATTGGAATCCAGTTCTCCATGTACTCATTTTTAAGGGCAACAGAAACATTTCACTCTACAGCTACAAAGATCTTGCCTCTCGGAATCCTCTGTGTTATAAGAAGCTGAGTCTGTAAAAATGAGGCTATGAACTATAAGAGCACTAGTACTTAGTGCAATTAAGATAGGAAAAAATATTCAGCATGGATTTATAGGAATAGAAGGAAAGTCCTTATAGTCACACTTGTATTCAGAGGTAAGAACAAGGTAAACCCGGGCAAAGTAATTCACACCATATCCTGGGTCAGATTATCTCAAAGGCTCGTTAAACATGTTCAGCCCTCCAGAGAACAGAACAACCCTTCCTAAAAGAAAGGACATGCTGGAACACTTAGTTCTGACAGTTCAGCAATTCATTCTTTCCATCTGCATTCTTAAAACACACAGAAAACAGTATCATGCCTCCTAAATGAAGCACTCATGCCTTTCACTTCTTGCAAAGCCTCCTGGTATTGCAGAACCTGTGCTCCTCTCCAAGTGCCTTTGAATTGTGCTCTCAATTCCTACAGAGGGTATCTGCAACCAAATTTCTCCCAATAGATGCGGGGTTCTGTCTTGGTGCTTAAGTCCATTCCTTCTCACAACACCTCAGTGTCAGCAGTAGTAACACAGGAACTAAAAAAACTAAACACCAACAGTGAACAAAGTAGGGTCCAAGGGAGAGATACACAGTTAAAGTCAGAAAAGCCAAGAGTTACGGAGTAAGGTCTGATGGTTTTCTTCTCACCACAAAAGAATCAGTGCTATTTCCTTAAACAGCCCACATTTTATTCTCATCTTTGAAGACTGACAACTCAGCCCAAGACAGCTGGCAAAACTAAATCAAATTTCAGTTGATTTTCTCTACATTTACATATAATCATTGAGAGGAGGAAGAATTCACACACTGAAGCACATTTTTATTAGTGAAAGGAAAGCCAATGCAGTGTTATTGAACCTATGGAAGCTGAATTAAGTCCATGTGGGTGTACTCTAAAACCTTCCTGGTGGGGTGAAGAACTCAAGGCTGTGTGCAAATATAGACTATATATCTATTTCCAATAGGATATATATCTCAGTGGCCCACATAATTTATTTTGCACCTCTTTCCTTCCCCTTTTCTCTTTAAGAAACTTAAATTGGTATACAGAACTCCTTTTTGCTCTCTGGGGTACAGTACATGGGTACAGTATTTCCATCAGTTTTTTTTCCCTTTCTGAGACGCAAACGTATCCATGTGACACAAGAACCATTTGCTTAACTACAGTTTCTGGCAGCTGGGTCCTCACAGTTCCAGTCAGGTGCTGCCCCGAAAGAAGAGAGCCATGGTGTAAAGACAGGAGTAGAAGTGACACTCAAATAACCAAGCATCACATAACCTTTCCTCTTTGCTTGCCCTAAAGAATGGCTTCTCCCACCCAGTATCCAAGCCTCATCGTGTTCAGTCAAACCTCACTTACCAATAAAGCAAGCAAAAAAACATTGTACTGGTAGCACAAAGACCAAGATGACAGCTTAAAAATGCTTCCAACACAAAAGCATGACTAGTTGGAAAAAGTTAAGAAGTCTGAAAATTACTTCTATTTCTGCCTCTATTCTGTCAAGATAGGAAGTTAGGCTTCTGATGTGGGAGAAAGACCATTTCCCAGCAATTTTCTCCAGCAAATTCCTGCCACGCATCTCCCTCCAGTACTCCCCTCCCATTCTCCAGGCACAGAGCAGCTAACTCTCTTTTGTTTCTCTACATTAGCACAGAAGAAATGTACTTCAACCAGTGAATCTGCAAAAATACAAATCCCAAACTCTGTTCCCTCATCTACCACATATGTCAGCCCATCTTCAGCTGAGACCCACCACAAGTGCTGGAGAAATCCAGTGCCATGTTGCTGTAGTAGTAGCAGCGTGCATAACCTCCTCTCTTGTGCAGGCAAAATGAATGATCTCTCCTACCAATGGCTCGTTTAAGCTTTTAATCACAGTGCAAATTGCTCCATATGCCTAAAACGCATCTGCTGTTAACTTCTTAGGGCAATGTTACTTTAAAATGGATTAAAATTCCCCAGGTAAAGGAAGAGTTCAAAGTAATCGGGTTACTTTCATGGAAAGTGTACAGTAAAGCACATAAAATGCCTAAATATTGGAACTGCACTGCGAAAGGAAATTTAACTGCTTCAGGGAACACAAGATCAATGCTATTATTTATAGACAACGGTCTCATTCACAAAGTAATCGGGTTACTTTCATGGAAAGTGTACAGTAAAGCATATAAAATGCCTAAATATTGGAACTGCACTGCAAAAGGAAATTCAACTGCTTCAGGGAACACAAGATCAATGATATTATTTATAGACAACAGTCTCATTTACAGTAACTTTGTGCAACAAAAGAATAAGGTAAAGTAAAAGATTTACTTTAATTCCTTATATCAACTGACTTTGGGCAAAAGAAAGAAAAAGCAAATTGTGAACATTTTTATACAGAACATGTGTGGAATAAAAATAAAGGACATTTCATAATATATTTTCTTTTTTATTTTATTTGCTTCCAGCCTGCCTTTAAGAAATTTAATTCCAGAAAAAGAAGGAACATTGCCCTTTCCAACACTACGGGTTTTTTATCTCTTTTTCTGGAGACTCCATAAATCACTGCAGAAGGCTGATACACTTAGAGTGTCATGTGTTTTTGGAGTATTGGAAGCTGAGGGTTAGCACATCCCCTCTCACTGCCCCTTTCCCAAAACAGGAGAGCAATAAAAGCGTGACATCTGTAAAGGGCATCCACGAGCGGGCAAGGACAAAGAGGTAGGAAGCACCTCGCTGATGGTAACAACAGCAGCAGCACATAAGGGAGCAGAGCTCACAGCAAAGTGAGCAATGGCATCAGGGATTATAGCAGGCAGCAATAGGCTTCTCAAACTGGGAGATTTCAACAGACATTCACGCAAACCGTACCAACCACCCTGACTTTAAAGTATTATTTGTTAAGCAACAATTAAATAATATCTATGGTATATAACTTGTACTCAGGTTGGCAATATCCAGGCCCCCCAAAACACAGAGGTTCTCACTCAAGCCAGTAAAGAAAAAAGTTTTTATCATTTCTGTACGAGTCTCTATAACCAGAGTGTCATGTCTAAAAACCTTATTTTGTGAATGCTGCTTTACATTTCTCCCCCTCTCTGCCTGCATTTTGTTAGCTTGGCAAGCTATTGAATACAGGGAAAAAAAAAAATCCACAATTTTGCTTTCATTGGCCAGACTACATACTGAGTTCTACTCAGCTAATATACTGAGTGCCTTCCATTATGAAATTACATTTCATTAACATATTTAGCCTTAGGATAGTAAGAAAGGAAGTATTGTTCCCATTCTATAGATAAGGAGTTGAAAGCCCTTCTTTCTGCTATGGTACAAACACTGAACAGACAAGGTTCAGAAACAGAAACGTAGCCATTTCACTGCAGAAACCAATTCCACAGATGATAGCAGAGACCACTAGCATCTACTCTACCAGGGTCAGCCCTCCATTCTATCCTGGATACGCATTTGCCCCAATTATTTAGCAATGCCTATGCCCCCCAGCATGGACATATGGTATCTGTACAATGAAGTATGAAATCTAGTGTATCAGAGTTGCTACACCAAGTTCACAAGTTCAGGAAAGGCCTTATATTTGCTCTGTGCTATAGATAATCTGAACATGAGAAACTGAACGTGAGCCTATGTTCCTGTCAGCTTCTGTTTACCTGAAATCAGATACTACTCAGGCTTTGTGTAAAGTTCCCATCAGCATCAAATGGAACGTGATATGCATTATGTGCCCGAGACACACTTTCAGACAGCAGCAGAAAACATCAATTCCTGACTATGCTGAAAATTTGTTATCGGGTTTGTTTGCTACTGTCAATACCACTCAGTATCTAACAGTGAGATAGACACTGTGACAGATAAAATGTGGAAGAGGCCATGGACTCAGAGCAGCCTCCATGCTCAAAATGGACAGAGCAGTGCAGAAACTCAGCAATCCCAGCCAGCTGATTGCCTCTCCCTTGCCAGGCAAAGGCAGTTCTCTCCTTGTGCCCATCTAACAAAGCAAGGATAAACAATGACCTCCCTTTGTAAAATACTTTTAAATTCATAATTGAAAGCTCTATACAATACAATGGTTTGGTTGGTTGCTTTTTATCTTTGGTTGGTGTGTTTTGGGTTTTTTCAAATATTGAGATCTCCTGTATCTGGAATAACATTATTAAAACCTGATTACACATACAAGACATGAACTGAGAAAAGAGCATGGGTCCTTATTCTCTGACTGCAAACCATGCTCTTATTCTCTGAAATCAGTTAGTGAGTACCCCTCCAGGAATGGATGCAGTAAACAGTAATCATCATCTCTAACTTCAGTTTTGAGATGCAGTAGTTAGAGAACTCTCAGTAACTTCAGAGAGAAATGAAGTCCTACCACGACATTGTGCTTTATTATAGGTACAACAGATGACAGGGGGGCCCATCATGGCACAACTACCTTTCACTCAGGGATTCATCAGAAGCACTCAGCCCCCACGCTGGGAAGTTGGACACCAAAGAAAATTCAAAATTGCTGCTTATGTATCTGTGTGACAAGTTCTGAGGACACCCTCAGCCCTCATGAAACTGGTGAGTTATCAGCTAGTCCAGCAAACAGCTGGTTAATATAGTTACTTAAAAGGAAGCAGCTGAGTCCTAAAGTTTGCCTGTGCCTGATTTAGACACACCAACGCTTAGGACACCCTCCTCCTTCTAGCTCACATAATTTTCAGTATGTGACTGTTCCTTGTTCAAAAACTGCAGCTTCTCTTTATGCTGCCCACTGAAAAATAGAATGTTCCACACTATGAATATGTTTCAATTAGGATGGGGGAGCTAATAAATTTGTGGTGCTCTCTAAAGATCCAAACAACTGTTCTTATTTCACAGTTCACCGATTCTTTAGAAGCACTAGAGAATCCTGGAAATAAAATGGCAATACTTATTAAACTGGCTCTGTCTTAAAGCCATTAAGTTTTTCTTATGCCCTAACATGAAAACAACCCTTATGGGTGATCATCTTAAAAGAATGGAATAAGTAGTTCTGACCATCAGAAAGATACTCTTTATTTTCCCTTTCCTGTTCCCTTTTTAACTCCTGAACTGCTCTTTTTATTAGAGCCAAAAGGGATTTCACAGTTTGCAAATTCACATCCCTTCTGCTAGCTTACAGACACTTTATGTTATCTGACTAGGACTTCCAGCAAGATCCTCCTGTTACATAGGACAGCCGAATGTTTAACAGGTCACCTGCAGACACAAAATAAATTTAATTCATGTAATGTCACAGCAACAAACTGTTCGGTAGCATGTGGGGTCAAACTAAACTCTTGAGCTTCCTTGAAGTTTCAGAATCACAGCAAAGTCATTCTGGTTCCTTGGGAGAGTTGAGTCCCCTAGACTAATACAAACCCACAATGACCTGGCTCTAGCAGAAGCCAAAGGGAAATAGAGCAAAGCATTCTATGATACAGATGGTGCACAAAGGACAACAGGTCCAGTGCCCCTTACAGAGCAGTACAACAAATAAACACCAGAAACACTTTTCCCCTGCAACTGCTCTAATGTTTACAGTCCCTTCATATTTTTACTTACAAAACAGAGGTACAATCCTTGTCTGCTGATGTTTACCCCCTTTCTCTTTCAGTCACATGCCTTCTCTCCTATGATTTTAATTCCACTAGCACTTAGAGACAAGTCCTCAAATATATTTAGCTTAATTCTCTTTAATTTGCTTAATAGCTTTTTGCAGTTCTGAAGACTAATAATTGTAAGCATAGATACTTCACTAACTTACAGACATGGCAGTTTTTTCCAAGTTGCAGCATTGCTTATTTTTTGAAGAATCATGGGAAATTATCCCTCAAATTGAATTTACTGTGGCCATAGACAAAGGGTTTAAGACATTGTCATAAAATAAGTGGGAAACAAGACATTGAATAGAAGCTTGTTCAGAGTTGAAATAGCATATCTGAAGTACAGAAAAGCCTACTCCGACATTGTTTTTTTTCCCTTTGTCTTCCCTCAATCATAGTAAGGGATCAAACATGTAAAAAGTATCTCAAGCACAGTTTGGGAAGGCCCCTGCAAAATTTTCTGTCTTGGCTAAACGTAGTATTTGCAAAAGGATCTTAAATCAACAGGGGCTACTGCCTTTAGCTCCACTATCCATAACTGGCCTCGATTTATTCTGCCACCCATATTCAGTGCACTCCCAGGAATGGGGCCTCTCCAGCAGTGACCCCACATCCTCAACCCGGGTCAGCGTAAGGCCACAAGAAACTCTGCATCACCAGTTATATAACTTACAAATAAGCAGGGAATCAGTGTCCCAGCAGCCGACCCTGATATGGAGGCTACTGCTTGTCCCATGCTCCCCCAAGACCAGGGAAGTCCTGCCTTGAACAAGCAGGTGAGTTAGCTCATGGTGTCCTACCATGACAGCCAGGAGCAAGGCAAGAGGAGACAGAACTGCAGCTCCTGCAAGAAAAAGGAGCACCAGGGCAAAAGCACATGGTGATTTCAATCACCAGTTTGTTCCTTTTTTCCTGCCATTCCTTCTATTGAAATAAAACCCAACACCAATACTCTACATGATTTTAGTAAGACAGAGGCTACTTTAGACTGTAACAGAGAAAGACAGTTTCTAATAGAACATCGGGCTTGCCATTGCTACAGCTCTGATACATACACATCACTAGGTACAGGTCAGCAGCACGTTGAAATATCCCAAGTTAGAAGTGGGTATCGGCACAGCACCTCCCTTTAGCACACCCACATTATTTTATTGTGTTAGTTCTTCAAGAGTCAGTGGGCACTCAGACTTGCACATCTGCTATATATGCGAGAGGAAAAGAAACAAGCCAAAGGTAATGGGTTGCACCAGGCTTGGAGCAGCTTCAGTCTGGACAAGTAAACCACCAGTGCACTTCAAACTGAGCCAAAGTGCTCCACCACCTCCTTTAAGACATGAAGAATCTTCAAGAAGGTAATCTCTGCTTTGCCTGTAGAATCCACAAGTTCTGTGTTAATTTTACAGTAGAGGTCCTTAGTGCAGCAGTTAAAAATTTAGGTGTGTGTATTAGCCATTAGGGCCAAGGAGAACAGGTAGAAAAGAAAACCAGACTTGAATATTCATTAATTTCAGTCAGCACCTTGTTTTCTACCTTGACTCCTGGATCACACAGCCCCAAAACCACCTTAATATATTCCTCATTAGAAGTATGACTTGTGCTTGAGCCACAGCTTGCATCTTTGAAATATCCAATCTTGTTTTCAAAGTATCAAAAGCAGAGCAAAAACTCCACTCAAACAGATCACATTTTATCTGGGAATAAGTTTTGTTCATAAGGCTCTTTTTCCAACCTTTGAATGTCATTCTTTAAATTTAGCTGCATCACTTTTCAAATATTAAAAAATGACCATGATCATAAATCTTTCTGATCTAGATGAAGTAGGAGGCTTCATCTCACTTGGCTTTAAGTGTCTAACAGACAGTTATCTAAATCCAAGTTAGCTTTGTGTGCTCTCTTCTGCATCAATAATAATAGAAAAGGTCCTTTTGGGAGAGATTCATCTGTTATCTTCACACAGCGTGAAGTCTCTGAATACATCAGCTTCAAATCTTTTACCAAAAGCAAGTCCAGAAGATCAGCTTAAGCTGAAACAGATAATTATTAGATACCTAAGGGCTGGGGGCAGGGGAGATCCTGCCCTTTTACTGGATTAACTCATTTCAGTTGCACTAGTCTCTCAATAAAAGAGATTTCCTCATTAAAAAAAAAAAAAAAAAATTACTTTAGCTCTTCTCTGAAGTTCTGTGCTAGGAGTCATCTGTTTATATGTCCCAGAAGCAGACTTGGCATTTTGGCTAGAAGAACATGCTGGACGCTAATATATCTGATATGATGGATGCTTTATTCTTGTCTATAGGGCTGTGATGTACAGTCAAAATTTTAAGGTGTGCTGCACCCAAACTGACCAAAGCCAGTGGCAGCCATGTATGCCCACATGGCTATTAATAGCGTAGGTATTCAGAATCAGTACTACTGGTCACTGATATAGTTAATTCCATGTATCTTACTCAAAAGACTCATCAATTTTCTAAACTGAAAAGCTGTATAAAAGGAGTAGGACCACAACTTAAGTCAAATGCACTACAGTATGTGGTAAAGGAGCCCTAGGATATGAGAAAACTGAGTCTCTTCAGCTACAGTTGGTTTCAGTATTGTGGCTTCCTGGTTTTCAGCAATTAATCTCAAAAAGGACAGTGCTCTTTCATACCTTACCATTTATGGTTACAGAAAGCTTCATAATAGGGGAACTAAGTTAGGAGTTCAGGCACAAAGCAAACCCAGAGAAGTACAGGGGAGGGAACAAAAAAAAAAAAAAAAAAACCAAACAAACAACAAACCACCGCTCTCAGCTCTGAGTTTCGCTCCTATCCCCAGCCTGTCATGTAACAAGAGTTTTTTTCATCAGAGAAAGAAACGTTTCATCAAAACTAGTAAGTATATTTCTAAGCAACCATTTTTCCTTGGGAGCATGCAATAGCTTTGGGATTTGAAAAGTGCAGTGCTTTTGGAAGCAACAATATTTCTAAATCTGCAGGACTATGGAGGACAGCCCAGATAACTTTCCTGTAGCATGTGGGCTAAGTTGTTGGTTTTTGTAACTGGATGCAAGGTGATAAATCCTTATCATTATTAGCAAAAGTAACAGTAATATTTTAACAAATCAGGAGTCTGCAATCCATATGAGATGACATTTTAAATTCATTTTAATGGTAAATACACCTTTACTCTTAGGATCTTCATAGCTTTGGGTGTTCAGCATTACTGTAGAGGCTGTACTCATCTACCTCTAAGTTAAAGAGGAACCAGCCTCTTTCAGGCTTCCCTGAAATCTTCTCTTAAACAGAATCATTCTGTGCAGCCTTGCACAGCATCCGAAAGAAGCACTCTAGAAAGATTTCAGAATGGCTGAACTGAGCAAGTAAGTTTTTGGGTTTTATTATAAGAACCACCAGGTTTCAAAGTGAACGGAATTACTCTTAAACAGCTGCATAGGCTTTTAAACAAAACAACTGAACTTCTTTAATTCACTCTGTTGTCACATAAGGTAAACAGTTCATTAACAAAGCAAAATGGTACAGGATATTTCATAAAATAAATGCAGTTGTATCACGTTAGTCAAAATGTTGCTGCTTTATATTTTCAAGACAGCTGCATGAGTACATGGCAGAATCTTCTTTTTTGTGTTTATTTCCATCAAGGTTCAACATCATCCTATTCTGTGGTGTGCACGGTATTTGTGATCTCAGATGTACAGAACACTTTTAAAGTAATGAGTTCTTATCCATGTGTAATGAACAAAACTGGTGTTCCTTGGCCCCAGCACCCCTGGCAAAGGCAGACTTGTTACCGGCAAGAAGTGCATATAAATGCCAGAGCAGGAAACAGAGGGCGGAGAGAGGGGAGCAAGTGCCAACACAGATGCGGTTTTGACTTCAGGCCTGTTGTCCAGGGTGTAAGTGGTGGGGCAATAAGGAAACAGAAAGTAAGAGGATTCTAAACACTGTTAAAAATACAGAAAAAAAAAAATTGGTAAGTGCAAGTGATCAAACAAGTTCTATTGAGACAGTAATGAATACGTGAGCTGTGCAGCTCTGCCACAGTAGCATAACCAGTACAGAGCCCAGATTTCTAGATCTAAAAATTACAGTGACCTGGTTCCCACACAAAGTACTCGACCACTAAACTGGCAATGAATATTATGCTCCTCTTATGCACCCAGTCAAGCCAGCAATCTTTCTGTTGTCCACACAAGGTGTTTTGAGAATAAAACAAGGTGACTGAAGTTGGCACTTGCAGAAGAAAGCAAAAGTCTGGTTTGCATGCAGAGGTATTAGAAGCCAAAGGGTCCAGACCTGTTTAAAAACTTCTCATCACTTTAGAAATGCAAGTGACTTACATCCTCTTCCTGGTATGATGTAGTATTGGCATTGGATGCTGCTCATATGACAGCAATACGTACACGCTCACTGGAAATTCACCACATGGTGTAGGATAAACCAGCTCAAAAAAAAAAAAAAAATTACTAGCACACTGTTAGTATTTGTTCCTAACTTCAATTTCAGAGAAGGGTTTAGCACCCTTTCTTCTAGAAGAGAGATGAATTCATCAGTGCTACTGACACTGCCAAAGCCAAGTTAAGAATAGCCTGGAATAGCTGAAAGAGAGGTCCCCTCTGAACTCATGGAGGTCACAGCACTGGGAACTCCTTAAGAGATGGGGGAAGTGGCAGCAGAGGCTTCCTGCCAAGTATCAAATGCGTCTACTAATCAAAACAGGGGACTATTCCAAATGGGAGCAGATGGCATCTCTGGGATTATCACCAGCAACTGTCAATGCAGTGATTATACATTGAAATTGCACAGCTAATGCACTGTATAATTTAACTAGACTGAAGAAGAAGATTAGGAAGAGGGAATGTTATGTAAAGATTCGGAGCTTATCTTTTCCTAATAATTATGGATACATTTTGATTTGTTCTTGAAGGCCAGACTAAAACCCTCATTATACACTTCAACATCTTCCCATTCAAAAATGCTCAGAGACTTCCTGGGCCAATCAAGTCCTATGCAGTGCTTCAGTTTTCAAAGATTTAATGATTTTGTCAGAGAAAACACTTAATTAGTTCTTTCAGTATTCCTCTTAATACACACTGACAGAGCTAGGAGACAGAAGAGAAGGATTTTTCATCTGAAAAAGAGAACCTTTTAAACAATGGGGAAATTCCAAATGAATATTTTTTTCTATATGCACACAACATAGCTTTGTCTTGAGAGCCGGAAAAGGCAGGGTTCTCTGCACAAGAACATAA